>VXBJ01007800.1:365057-430760 GCA_013400055.1 Nycticryphes semicollaris
AAGCACCTCGGAAAACTCTCGGCTTCTTCGGCAAGATTTTAGTAGCGGGAAGGGGGGAGGCCATCAGTTTTCCTTGGGCAAGTGGAGGAGAAACGACTAAGGCGATACCCAGCATCCTCCTCCAACCACAACAACAGACATTTCCACTGGTGTTTCGCTCGGACACAGATAAATTTCCCTTTTCTGCTGGAGATTCACATTTCGGGCAGGTCTTCCAGCAGCCGTGGCCGCCCATGACTCCCTAGAGTTAAAAATAAAAAGCCTGGAAACTAGCTGCTTAAAAGTAAGGAGACCAGCGGGAGTTGTTGTGGGTGACAGCTGCTGCAAACACACCCGGGCACCCACCCGTGTGCCCCGCAGCCCCCAGCCTCTGCCCGCAGCCCCGCGGCGCTGCCCGCCGCTCTCCCCGGCTCTACACCTAGAGAAAGGGTCGTTCCGGATTATTCTGCTGTTACCAATAGTCATGGCTCTGCCCGCGAATAGTTTAAGGCGTAAAACTGAGGCAGTGAAAGACATTAGTCTAATGGGGTTTGTCGTGTAGAAGCTGTTGATATTATGTTGTCATTCATCTCATTTAAAGTCCGAAGAAACGCATTCATGAGATTGTTTCTTTATTTTTTTCCCCTTTCTCCCCCTTTCTCGCTGTTTTAAAAACATCGCTTTCTTTGGCTGTTTGCTTTAGGGGCTTTTCATCTGCGTGTTTCAGATAAGAAAAGAAATCAGATTCTTTTATTTTTCGATTGGATCCGAATTCCTTTTGATGTCCCCATTTAGTGCCTTTGACTTCTCCTGTGAATGGCAGCCTTTTGTTGCCGTCCCACATGCCCTTTAAGAAATTCTCCCTTAAACGCCTGGTACCCGCTGATGGATCCGTTTTCAAATGGACCAGAAGGAAAATGCAAGGAGCGAGAGGCCCGTTTCCTTAGTAATTGCTCGCGTTTGGGTGAAAATGCAGATATTTTTGTCTGATGTGGGAGTATTGGGAGCAAGAACATCAGCAGGGGTTTAAAACAAAGATTGTCAGCTGCGGTCTCGCTGCTCAAGGCGTGCAGCTCGCTTGATTGCCTTTGGTGTCAAAGTTGGGGTATCCCTCCAAAGCGGGGAGTGACGTGCAAAAACCCCCCGACGGCCACGGCCGTACCGGAGGAGCGCGGGCAGCGTCCCAGCCCACGGCCCCGGCTCCCCTCCTGCTGCCCGCCTTTTGCACGGTTATCTCAGCAGCATCGCTGGGGAAAAGAATTAAGAGCTGTCACACACACATATATATGTGTGTATGTATATGCGTATATATTAATATATATATGAATAGACGGATAGATGGGTGGATGGATGAATGGATGATTGCCTGTGAGTACACTGAAATCTTGCTGGCGCTAAAGGAAGATTCGCCTCTCCCAAATGACACTTCCAAGGAAGCTACGGTAAAATAAATTCGCCATCCTATTCTCCGAGGGTCAGTTAGCAACGAGGACACCGCACCCAGCCCAAGGTGCGTCTCGGAGATGAAAAGCTAAACCTTACAAACACGAAATATTATATATTTTTTTTCAATCTTAAATAAGTAACTTTTCCCCCGTTGTACCCCGTGGAGCTTTAAATATCTTTGAAAGAAATGGTAAGGCATTAGAAATCGTTTTCAAGAAACGACTTCAAGGTCCGCTGAGCAGGATCAGCCCCGCACCCGCAGAGATCCATTCGTTAAGCTGGAGCCCGTTTTCTTCTCCATATATAGCATATTTTTTTTTTCTTGTCACTCGCCACGGCTACACGGTTGCAAAACCATTTCCCGACCATTTTCCTTTTTTCCCCGCTTTCCTCGTACAAACTCTCATATCTTACACCGTTATGTCTCAGGACACTGAAGGATAACTAAACTGCCAACAGAAGTAGCAAAAGGTCGGCTACGCGGCTTAAGAGTTTTTGAATTTTCCTCCATCAGAGCGCGGATGTTGGGGTTGTGATGGGGAAAGGCTGGGGGGAGCTTTTGCAGGGGACCCGCTGTGCCGGCACAGGTCGAAGGGGTGGCAAAGCGAGGGCTGCCGGCAGGCAGGGAAATCTCAGCCCTCCGCTTCTCCTGCTTTTTCTTTTTTTTTTTTTTTTGGCAAGACACTGCAGTGGCCGACCTGAAAGCATCCCTTTTCTCGCGGGGAACTCTCCAGGACAGATACCTTCTCCCCCCTAAGGAGTAAGAGCTAACCAGGGTCCTCCAAGTCATCTATTCTCCAAGGAAAAAAAAGCTCGCACTGCGACAGGGGGCGAGGAAGGAGGAAAAAAAAAAATCAAGCAAGATTTTCTCTAGAATACAAATGTGGTAGAAAAGGTTGCGCGCATTCGGGAACAAATTTGTAGCCAGACATAATATTTCGATTCTGCAAAGACAATGGCAATAAGAGTGGAACGAAAGGTGCCTTACTTACGTTTTAGGCGAGCGCCTTCCCTTCCGCACTGACCTGCCTCCTGTGCTGTAGATTATTTTATACATTTCTCCCAGATACACTTATAAACAAGTGGAAATTTTGCATCCTACCCGCACCATTTTATACATGATGAGCCATCAGTAATAGGATTATTAAACAAAAACCGTCTGAGGCGCTGGCGTTAACCTTTTTTAAAATGGCTAATTAGGTTTTGCACAGAAAAATTAGATTTAACATTGCTTACATTGCCTACATTTTCAGTTGATGCTACAATAATTTGGGGGGCAGGACGGGTAAAACAATTCGAAGACATAATAAAAAATTAACTATTTTAACATATATTATAGGTCCCCTTCACTTGGGTAAGGCAAAGAATATTTTCATGATCAAATATTATATACATAAAACTAATTATCTCTCTGTGCTGCCGCCATCAATTACGCGGGAGAACGGCACGGTGCGGAGCGCCCTCTGGTGGACCACTGCCGGAACGCGCCTGGCGCAGCCACACCGCCGGCTCCTCTCCTCCTCTGTCTCATTTTGGGGGAAAAAAGTGTGCTTTTAATTGATCTACAGCTAGAGTCACATTCGTAACGGAAAATAGGGAGGATGCTGGTTCCTTGATCTGGGCTATTTTCCATAGAGATACTTACAACCCATGGTAGAAAGTGCTTGTGAAAGTAGCACATTCTAGACAAAGAGATTCTCTCCTTCCTTCCTTCCTACCCTCACTCCTCTTCCTACCTTCTTCCCATCTTTTCTCCCTTTCTTCTCCTCTTCCTCTCTTCCTTTCTCTTTATTTCTTCTTCCCTCTCTCTGGAGAACCCCATTAAATTGTCTCTCAGCACCTTTCCCGTTGCCTGTGCTTTCAGGTGCCCACAAGCCGGGCACAGAGGAGCCCCACAGCCCTGCAGTGCCCACGGATTTCTCCCCAGCCAGGCTGTTGGCACCAAGTCCACTTGGGATAGTTGCCTTGCACCACATACACCAGTCACCTTCCAGCACCCACCGGCAGATGCAACATGATGGTGGGGAGCACAGACTTTGGTCCCTGTGCTGCCAGGGACACCTGCTTGCATTTGGTTTGGGGTTTTTTTTAGTTGTTTTGTTTTGCTTTTTACGAGCCAAGAGAGCTTTCCAAAGAGCTCAGCAGTGCAAGGAGAGGCAGGTCAGCAGCGCATTCACCCGGCTGCGAGTTTTCATGCTGTCCCTTTCTCCCATTGCTAGCGTTTTCATCTACTGCTGCCTTTGGTAAGGAAAATGCTCACAGGCAGCCGACATCGGCAGCTTCATCTCAGAAGATCTGCAGATAATCTGGTGGAGGAAAGCTCACCTTTAATGCCTGCTGTATTCCCTCCCCTAGTTATTTACCAGAGAGAGATGGCTTTTCAGTGTCCTTTAACGAACAACATGTTAAAACCTAGAAGGACCACCAGAGGAGAATGAGTTTTTAGCTGAAATCAACTGCGAAATGTAGGCAGTTTATCCGACACAGCAGTGTTCACTGCTAAACCACCTGCCCGCTTCTCATCTTGATGGTGGGCTGCTCGCTTTGGGGGATCTTTGCAGAGGAAGGCAGGAAGACGGAGACATCTGCCCTGTGCAACAGCAGCAGGAAGCAAAAATACATCAGAAGGCACTTGACTGGGGTTTTCTGAAATGGGAAAGGTAAAAGAGGATCAGTCCTTTTTTTTTTTTAAAAAAATCTTATTCTCTCAGCATAAGTAACAAGGTCAGCCAGTAATATGTGAGGGTGCAGTATTTAGAACAAAAAACCCCATTATTCAATTTAACATTTCAAATGACATATTAGAAGTATTCCATCATCACACTAGACGCTCACTAGCTAAGCCTACTTGGAGGCACAAGAGTGTCTGTCCATTTGGCAGGTTGCTTTTCCTCTCTGAAGGCTTTACTGAGCTTCACGTTAACTTCCCAATGTCGCCGTCCAGGCTCTCCGTTGTGCTCAGTTTCTCTAGGACCACGCTTTGTGCTGCTCCTGCAGCCTCGCTTTTCAGCAGGGAAGCCCCTCAGTTTTGCTGTTCTGTGGCTACAGACTGCACTCAGTGACTGCTGCACTAAAAGCAGAATTTTGGGGGGGGGAATCTAGGTTACAGCGCGATACTGTATGGAGACAGCAGAGCCAGCTGTGAATGAGCACACTTTGCTTTGGCTAATTTAGTCTTCTCAGAGAACTTTACAACTCCTTCAAATTTGGATTATCTTGTTTCACAGGTATCTTTTATGGCACCGTACTGAGCTGTGTGGACTTACCCTTAGGCAGGAGAGCAATCCTCAGGACCACAGTTTATAGGAAGAGAGAGGGAACCACTACGGTAGCAGCTTCCCCACTACGTGACCCAGTGTCCTGGTTCCTGGTTCGAGTGACACAAGACTAATTTAATGCTTCAGAAAATTGCACTTTTAGAAGACTCTAGTGTCTGAATTTGTGAAAATATTTACTGTACAGCCAGCTGTGGTGTGCAGGTTTCAAGGTCTCAGAGTTTTCAAGCCTTGCCAGGTGCAGGGACAAGAAGGAGTGAAACCCGGGCACTTGACCCAAGCTGCCAAGAGGATTATTTCATACCATGACCATCACATTCAATATAAATTGGAAAGTCTGCCAAGAAGCTGTCTCTCTTCCTTGATGGCTGTGATCCTGAGAACTTCTTGCCCTTCCTCCTGAAGCCACAGCGCTCGCAATGTCCCACATTTGCTGTCCCCTGCTGGGAGCACACAGCTTCCTGCTGACAGAATGGGCTGTGTATATTTTATACAGGTATTGGTATCAGTATTGGTTCTTTAGTGTTATTAATGTTAATTATCCAGTCTTAGTCTATTAAATCTGTTTATATTTCAATCCTCAAGTTTCCTTGTTTTTTCCCAATCACCCTTCCTGGGTGGGGAGGGGTCATCAGGTGACAGAATAATTCTCTAAATGACAATAAATTCTTGTGTGTTTCTCTGACCTAAATACCCAGAACATGCGTTGCCCACCGCTCCCACTCCCTCTCTCCCCCTTCCCCCCGCCCCAAATCTGCTGAAGCACCTAAGTATGCAGATAACTGCATTTTCTCCTCAAGCATATAAATCTGTTGACCAGCATTTCAGGACTTCCCCTCTGCTGGTGTGCACCTCCCAGCTAACCCCCCGCTGACACCTACAAACTGGGTGTCTTTCCACCATATTGTCCCAAGAAGCAGGGTCTGGTGGTCGAGCACAGAGCATCCCCGCTTCATGCCTCCATTGGGTTGCATCGCAGCCTCTTACCTGCAGCTTCCTTCCCCTAATTTCATCTCAGGCTGTTTTCAGGGGCTCCGTGCAGAGCAGTTAAAAGCTGATAATCCAGTCATCGGTCTTCTGTAGCACCCTCCTGTGCAGAGACAGACAGTACTTAATAGCCTGGATGTTCCCCAATTGGCAGACTAATATTCACTTCACCAACCAGGAAAGAAACAAACCCTTTTGCACTCAAATAATTATTTCAATAAATGGAAACAGTGAATCATGCATACTTTTTATACAAGCCTCTCCTACCTTCTTCATGCAAGTGTTTACCTCAGCCAGAATTGGCACAATGTTACAGACAGGCATTTTGAATGGAACCATGCAAATATTTGCAATATAAGCCCGAGATACCCTACCTTTCTTTCAAAATTTGCTGTATTGCATTAAGGCTGCTGCTGGTAGAACAGACTGCAAATATACCGGGCTTAACAACTTTCTTTTAAGGACCCTAAATCTTGGTATACAACGCAGAAGGTTTTTTATTGAAAACAAACAACTGAAATGGCCCATTAGGACAGTTAGCCCAGAACCCTGCCTTGCCAGGTTCATTGCTTACAATCAGGACCAGCAGTATAATGCAATTACGTGGCTGTGTACTGTGCGGCATCTTAGGAAAATATATCTGATCATATGTCTGTTTTTCTCTGGTAAAAAGAGCTTGTGGACAGCTTGATGGCAGGATATGGCTGGTCTTTGTGTGCGGCGATAGCCAGACTGATGGTAAGGATTAAAGACTAAACTCTGTAATTGCCTGCGATTTTATTTGGTTTTGAATAACATTTTGAATCATTTTTATATCTAAGTGGCCTGTATTTGCCCATACTTAGTCAATCGTTTCAGTGCTCATTGGCAGGGTTTTGGCCCATTCCCAGAGATGGGCATAATTTGGGAGGAAAATATGTACCTGGGCCTGTTCCCAGTAAGAAGTCCTGGCAGAGTATACAGGCAGGGGGTGTATATTTTATCCATATTCCCAGAGAACAGACTCTGTGCTATTTTATTTACTTATGTTGATGTAGTCCTTTCCTCATACAGTCTTTTATAAATACCTGAAAGAAGGAGTATGTTCTTAGTTCTTATCCTGATTGTCTCATTTTGGGATGACTTTGAAAAGTTATTAAGTAAAAGTCTTGGACCAAATAAGTTCCTACCATGCAGCCAAGCATCCAGGAGAAACTAATTCCATTCTGATGGAATCAGAGTTTAGAGTACAAATAAGGTTTCATTCGGTTACATCTTTTACAAAAAATAAAATAAAATAAAATAAAAAAACCAACCCAGTATGACCCAGAGTCCAAAAGACCAAACAACCTGTGTCCACACTGCTTTCTGACTTCTTTAGATGTGCTTTGGAGAAAGTTAATGGGAGTGATCCAAAGCAGGATAAGGAGCAAAGCAGGAGCTGGCAGTGTGGATGATCTACCACGACTGCTCAAATTAATTTTCTCAATCTTTTTCATTAAACAGCTTAAATGCCCCCAGCTTCCACCTGACTACTCTGGATTTCTGCTGCAATGAGAAATGATGGTGTGGAATCATCACATGAATCTGTATCATTCATATTTATACTTTCTGTCCTGGTCCAAGGTGCACGTAGTATCTTTAATATAACCTTATCTAGAGACTGCGGGATAACTGTGTGGGATGGATTGCAGAGAGTGGCCAGGAGTCTATGACTTCCCTAAGTAGGCAGGAAAAGGATCTTTGCAGACAGGTCTTTGAATTAAGATTGTCATTGCATTTTGTAAGGATGTGTTTCAGCAGCTTTGTTAACCATTATGATACTCAGGCACGGGGGCACGGTCATTTATGCTCATCTAATGATATAAGTCAGTACCACAAAAGGGGTGAAATCAAGCCTGCTTCATCCACGGGTACTTGCTGTAGTTTAAAATGTAACTGAAACTCGATTTCATCTAGAAAAATATTTGTCTTTTCTAGTTGCTTTTACTTTTAGACTGATAAACACACTGAATTGTGTGGTGATTTTGTTACCTAGACAAATATCTACAAGGAACAAGTATGAAACCACTAAACTGATTTTCCCTTATGATTTTAAAACAAGATTTCACAGTAGGTCTCCAGAGGTAAGATCTAACCCAAGATTTATCCCAAGCCACCTAACTGCTTGGTATTAGTCTTAGGAAGTTTATTCTTCATAAAATAGAGCTGTATTTTGATATCAGATGCTAATGCCTTTACTCAAACTGATCTCAGCTGATGGTGTTACCGAAAAAGCTTTTAGCAACCGATAGAAATTGAAGCACTATCTCTATTTGTGTATAACTAATACATATGGTAAGCATCATTTAAAGTATTTCTCAAACTAGGTGGCTTGATACTCAATACTGAAGTAGGAAAGAAAAACTATTCACACTGATCTCCAGAACAGAATGAAATCAGATGACTAGTGACTGACCAAGCTAGGTTCATGAAAACAATCTTTGAATATTATGGGTGGAATATAAAGGACGCACAGAACAGATCAAATCCAAAATGCAATACTGTCTTTCTATTCACTGGGTATCAATGTGTCCCTTTTATTGGTCTCTCAGAATCTGAGGAAGTCGTGATTAGATGGCATGAGTGCTCCATTTCCAAAAGAATAGATAAATAGCATGAAAGTCCCCTTAAGAGTTTAAGAAGAAATTCCACCCCCCCCTCCCCATTTCTGGTTCCCAGTAAACTTCGCTGTTCTTTGAGAAATACCATTCCTTCAAGATATCATGCGATTCTACATCTGCAAATGCCAGCAATACTTGGATGCCAACACCACTGAAAAAGTCCTTCAATATATTAAATACTTCTCCTAACTACCCTTCTTGTCACAAATATTATTCACTATTCATTTCTAGTGACCTTTTTTTACAGTGTTAGATTGGTTTATACTTTGAACAAGAAGAATCTTAGTGCGAGGGTTGCTGATAAAATTTTATGAGATAATTATATAATAAATGATGAACAAGAATTTACCACTACTATTTTGTGATCCTCATCGTTCTGTGCTTTACTGCTTTTGTTATCGCCACCTCTAAAGGCCTCAAATGAGGCTATTGAGCCTTTGCTGGATGCTGCACTTGCTCAGATGAAAAGAAATCTTGTGTTTTTTCTTCCTGGGCTTTTGCAGTCCGAGGCCCTGGCTGAAGTAAGTGGGGTGGTATTGACCAAGTTAAGCGCACCTGTAAGTGTTTACTGAAAGATAAAAATGAAGGGCCCTGTTTAGTTTTCAAGAACAATGAGGAGACACAATCCAGTTCCTGGGTAATTAGAAATTGGGATTATTATGACTGAGCTTGATTGAAAGGCACGGTAGGAAGTTATTATACCAACACACATGGAATACAAATCATCAGATCACAATGCTTTAAATCTCCATTAAATCGGAACCTGAGAAAACTGCAGAAATAGGAAACTCACCCAAGTGTCTTCACCTATTTACGACTTAAGAGGTCTTAATAACTCCAGAATTCCAAAATATGTTTCAGAAATAAGTTTACTGGTTATCTGCATTGAGGTTGTGCTCCCCTATTTGGTCATTCCCTGGAGTTTAGTGAGAGGAAGATTTGAACTGCACCGGATAGAATTCCTTAGCACAAGAGAATCAATTGCGAGGTTTTCCAGCACTGACAGGGACATAACGTAAACAGATCTGTTCTGACCTAGCTATCACCTTCAGAAGAGATGAAAAACCACGGCTCATTCTTTTGGCATAACATAACGCATTTGAACATTCACTGTGCCTTTCCCTTTAGTTGCTGTTTTGCCTTCAATTCCCATTTTTATCAGTTTTGCAGCGTTTAGTGTTTTCTCTGGGCTGTCCACTGAACACAGGATACCATCCTGATAAGAGGATTAGCATAAAAGACATTTGTATCCCCACGATGGGCATATATTTGACCAAGAGGATAAAAAGCTGTTTATTGTCCTACGCTAAATATTTTTTTTATATATCAATGCCTATTTTAAATTATATTCTAATTAAAAGTGAAAATAATTTAGGAACAGAAATGCATTAATTTGATGATTCACTCATAAATTTAACATGAAACACAAGTTACAGTTAGAAGATAGATCTACATGTTCTTATTTATATTCTTGTTGAACTTATTGTTTGAACAATTATTTTCCAGTTTTATTGCTAAGTGATAAATCCCCTGATAAGCACTATGCGAAGCCAAGACAAATAAATATTTGATTGACACAAGTTTTGTTTTATTGCATGAGCTGATGCTCACAGGTGAAGATAATTAAATTTTATGGTTTATGCCTGAGGCATCTCTGGTTTAAGACTATTGTAAAATAGGCTGATCATATTTAATAGTTAGAAGAGTACCTTGCCACTATAGGATAGTAAGGTTATTAGATCAGCAAATGTTATTAATATTCATATTTGTTCTGGAAAAACATTTTTGTTTCTTTTAAGCTGAGGTCTTCATATAAGCAGGTGCACTGCAAAATATTCTCGAGGAAGTGGGTTTTACGTAGGACTGTGGTTAATTTGGCAGTTAGACCTGTTATAGTTACCATGCTTTGAACTCTACAGTTCTGACAGCATCCTTATCTTGGCCATGGTCAACTCCAGAAAGTTGGTACCTTGTTAATTAGGTAATTAACTGGCGTCCTGGCCAAAACTACCACATCTTTGTTGTGGATTTCAAGAAGGCAAGCTCCACAACCTGCTCTCTGTTCATATTTCAGGCTGTTAGCTTAGCTTTACCTGAGGTTCAAAGCACCCAAATGGTACTGAGGAAAGGCTGATCTTGGAATTACAGCTGATGAACAAAGTTCTGACTTGCTTGGCTTGGATGGTGCCCAAAATACATCCAAAAGGAGGCCAAAGACTGGGACTCGACCTTTGGAAAGTTTCAAGAAAGTCTGAGAGACTGGTGTTTGGAAATTAGGATGAAAGCCAAGATTTTACCTTGTGCTTGGAGACAGCAATGACAGACCCTTCACCTGACTGCTGACTTCTATTCTAGACACATCTAAGAGGTGTGGGTTTTTTCCAGCTCCAAAGTAGAGGGAAAGTTTTTAGGGGAACTTAAATCATCTGACTATAGGATCTGCTATGGCATTTCATTTTAGTCACAGTACCTCAGAGATTACTTTTCTCCAGATATCTTGCAAAACTGTTTTTCCTCAGAAATTGCAGAGTACATTTTTGTTTTGAGAGTATTAAAAAAAAAATATCACAAAATAATTCAATTTCCATCTGTTTGAATAAAACTTCATGATGGAGAAACATTTTTCTCTGAAAAATTGATCATTATTTAGAATTTTAATACGTCAACACTATCAGCATTTTTTTCAGGTTAAAATGAAAATAGCAGCAGATCTCAACAAAGGCACAACTAGTGACTTTTTCTCCACTTTGTGGATACATTCATAGTGTCCTTTAAACCAAAACAGTAAAACCAATAATGTCTGAAGCTGTTTCATGCCTCCCAATGAACAGATGCAATTAACTAAAACTTTCTAAGGATGATTTGAAGTGAGTTTCTGTTTAACATCCTAGGAGGAACTACCTGGGTTGTCAAGCTGTATAAAATTACTAAATTACATTTTAAGAGTATTTAGATGTTTTAATTCTATTGTTCTTCCTGGAAGGCTGTTAAGATTCTGATTGTTTGGTTATGCGTATGTCTCTTGTTTCTACTATAAATACACAAATAGCAATTTATACCCATTAATTTTTGCAACAACTTAACTAGTTTTTAACAACATGCCTGTCCTGTTGTTACCTAAGTAATGCAGAGCAATTATCTTCTACTGTCCTCTCATGAAACCAGGTATTCCCCTGAAGAATACAACTCTATACTTCAGTTTCACTTTCTTATTTTTGAACTCAAGCCTCTACAGTGTGTTGAGGATGAGGTTTTGTCTGTGCCATATACAATGGCAATAATATCTCCCTATTTCTTCTTATTGTCTAGAAGATGACGTTTCTCCTTCACCCTGCCTTATGGCAGTTCATATTCCTGCTTTGGTAGTCTGGTACCTTCAGCTCCACCTAGGTCAATTCCAGATGTTGCCTCTTTCCACTTGCAGTTTTTTTTGAGACCACATGGTTATGATTTTGCATTTAGTACTAATGAATTTGGCCTTATTACTGTTTCTCAAACTCTTGAAGGCATACAGATTTTTTTCTGCCCGATAAAGCACTCTATTTGTCTTGAAGATGCCTCCTATCTTTGCAACACTGTGGATAACCCTATCTCCCTACCAATACCTGTGCCATTATGCAATTATAAGCATAATGAACAAGAACAGTCTTTCCATTTATCTTTAAAGAACTACATTAGTACGTACCTATCAGTCTTTCCCTTTTAATCTCTGCCATCTTTTTCAGAGCCAGTTCCTTACTTACCTGTGGTTCCTCTAATATCCTTCTTCTCCATCTCCACTAGCAGTGCCGTGCAACACCGTGCCATTTTTTTTAACTGACATCGCTGAAATCTACTACATTTCCTCTTTGTAGAAAAGCAACTCTGTTTGACACCTTTCATAAACTTACATTGACTTTTAGCTGATTTACAATTTATTTTTTTTAGTTGTTTGTTACATTAGGAAATGTCATCCATTATTATTTCCAGTATCTTTTCTCCAGCATGTATTCATTCAGATCTATGTGAGTGTGGTGGCATCAGTAGCAACCTCCCTGTCTTCTCCTCCAGCAGCCTGAACTACCTAAAATTGAGGTTTTCTTCTTCCTGGCCATTTTAAGAATCAGGGGAAGGAATTGCAGACATTCTGCTATAGCATATATAATTTTTATTTTCTTGTTTCACCTTTACTTGAATTCCTCTGAACAGAGGCCATCACTAACCACCTACTGAACTTATTGATGGATATTCCTGCAAAATTTAAAGAGCTTAGATAAATATATTTCATTTATTCTTCAATTTATTCTAAACCATATCAACTGGCAATTGCTCAGTCCAGTGTTATTTTCAATAGATGGTTAGCTCACAACATTGTACTATTTCCAAATCCAAGACTGATGTAGCAGCTCAGCTTGTTGATGCAGTATTGATGAGGGAGTTTGGGAATCGTAACACTTCAGAATAGCTGCACTATATGGTTACAAAGAGCCTGTTTTCTTTCATCCGTACCTTAGAAATCAACATTTTTCATAGTGATGAGAACAGATGATGAGAACATTTGTTCTGTTATTAACCTTCACTGCTACTCATCACTTTAATTTCTATGAATCCTTAAGAGTCCTTATCCTTCAGTACCCCTTAACAACCATGTCTCCTATTCCATCATGGTATTAGTTATTCTGACAACGCTGGATGTCACACCCGTCATTAGTTTTTCCACTTTCTTCAGTTTTGCTGCTTAAGTCCTTCCCTTTTCACAGAATCATACAAATATCGATTAAAAAGGATCCCATTGGCCAAGTGGGCCAACCTCTCCCTTGAAGTAGGGCCATAGCTGAGTCTTGAAAATCTCCAAGGATGTAATTCCACAGCCTGTGAGCAATATAATGCTGCATGTAAATTATTCTCTCATTTCTTATCATTCATCTCCCGTTTCTCAAGCACATTCCTATCGCTAAACCAAATACCTGCTACTTCTTAAACGTCAACCTTCTCCTGACTGTTGTTCATTTATCTATTTTAATACATCTATCTCTTTTATTTTTTCCACTCATGTTAAAATTACTGTGCAAATTACACCTTTCCCTTTTTACATTCTTTTCCCATTTTCCTTTTCATCCACCCTGCCAGTCTTAATCCTAGAATGCGGCTTAAAACCCTCAGCATGAATGACTCTTCCTGGCCCAACGTCTTTCCTACGTCACCTGTCATGAGTTTACCTGATGAGGACACCTTCTCAGAGCTTCTGTCTCTCCAATGGACTATCGCGGCAATTATACTGAGCACTGGCTGGGTTCCTCTTCCTTTAAGCATCTTCCCCAGGATATTAATTACCCATGCCGCCATTGCAACATGAATTGTCTTATGTCAGGTGAAGTTCCACAACTTTTTTCCCTGCTCCTGTCAGAATTATTTTAAACTTTACGTCTGCACATTGTTTCTTGCTGCAGATAAATAACTCGGAAGGAATCACGTCACAAGATTGCTAGACTCCTTCATATATCAAGGTTTTTAATCAAGGCCCTCTACTTAATGTCACCCATGAAGATTAAAACAAAGGTGCCAGACATCTTATCTTACCAAAGAACTACTCATAGTGGTCTTGGACAAACTGTAACATAAGACAACCTTATGTATGTCAAAGAAGATTTTTTAAAAATCTCTCTCTTATCTTTTGATTAGGAAAATGACATCAAGGATGTTTGCTTACTTTGCAGAAGCATGGAACTCATTAAAATTCTTATCAACAAGAATAAACAGTATAACTCACCAAAAGCCTCGTTAAACCTCAGTGAAGAAGCCAACAGTGAGTACAGACAGTTTTCTACAGACATTCCCTGAATACCCCGTGCATCTCTTCCTGTGCCATTGTCCAGTACACCATCAACCATTACGTTTCAGAAGCTGTGATCCACGTCAATAATCTTGCTCTGTGTTTAACTCTTCATTTTACTTATGACCCTCTCCAGATTGCTTACAATTTCCTTTTTATAGTGCCAGATACCTCCCTTGAACTCTACCCCCCTGCATTTTACCTTCCTAATAAACTAATTAGTGATGGCTAGTAATAGAAGCAACCAAAGATTGCCAAAGAAGAAATGTAAGGTGGATCCTTTCTGCAGAAGTCGTAACAGGGGAAGCTGAATTCAATAAGAAGTTATGAGCCTCAAAGAATACGCTTCCATTACCAGCCACTGTGGTCAATACATAAATCGGAAGCATTACAACTGAGTGAGAAACTTATCCTTGACTTATCAGTAGACTATCTGACTAATTGGTATCCTTGAGGATTTTTATGTCTCAGTAAGAACATTTCCTGGGATATGGACAGCTAGATTTCATTCAATTTCACGCCACTTCAGCACACGATTAGATCAGATTTAAATGGATGGACTTTACCTATGACTGTTTGGAAGGACAAATCTAATTAACCTGATTGTCTTTCCATGTATTCTTTATCTTTTCTAAGTTCTAAGCTCTTATTGATTATCAGTGGCCACAAAAAACAGTTGGATAAAATATGCATATGCCTTTTTTGGCAATGATTATAAACCTAGATAACTCTGATTAAATTAAATAGAATTAAAAAAAAAATAAAGGGATTAATTATATAAACTGTAACCCTCGGAGCATTTGCCTCCTGTTTGGAACTGGATATGCTGTGAATGAATAAAATGCCCCCCTCCAAAATAAAAAAAGGCAACAAAATGTCTACAGAAGGCATCAGCCCACTATATTTAAACAATTTAATTTAAAATATCAAATATTAAAAATATGTGCACGTATCCCTATCATGTCATTATCCACCTAGTTTTCCATGACTGAATTTCTGAATGGGATCTCACAAATTGTGCAGAAAGTTACTGATTTCAGGGTTTATCTGTACTGCAAGGTGCTTTTGAAAATTCAGCACCTGGAGTATGTGTTAAAAGACCAACAATAATTTGTATGATGTAATAAATGTGACCATTGGAACTTACCCTGATTAGGAAGGCATACCGGATTATGTAAAATCTGTCCAAAATCAAAAGCTTTTCTCTGAAGCCTCCTCTAATTTTAATAAGAATATCTATATATACCTGCAAAACATTTACTGCCTAGGTACTTGTGTAATGTACTTTTGTAATCTTACTCTTAAGAGTGCAGCTGACACTGACAGACACCAACAAACATCTAAAGATGCTTATGGATGAAACCCGAGGCAGCTTTGAGGGCGCAAAGAACAAAAACTGTGCAGTCCCCACACTTGCTGTGGTTGCGAGAAAAGTTTTGTATGTGAAATGCGGTGGGATTCCCCACATTCTGAACTGGTTCACTCACACTGACCCAAGTCTTTGCCTTGTGGGACCTTCAGATAAAAGCAGAAAACTTCTGGATGGTTCATTTTCATTCAGCTTGCAACCCTAATTATTTATCTGCAAATATCTGCTCCTGCTGAATGTGTGGCAGAAATTAATATCTCTGTTTAAAAAGATCAGACCGCATATTATAGTGTTAGTGCAATACCGTGTCAAGTGTTATGGTCACCAAACTTTGTGGGGCTGTTGCTCAGTTCCTATAGCAGACAGCATTTCAGAAAGGGAATATTCCTTTGCACACTTCTACGGAGCTAACATTCCCTGCATCAGGAGCTCAACTTCTCCCTGGGAAAACTCACAGCTCTGGGGGTTTGTCCCCTGTCCTCTTTCTATTCCCTTGCTGTAGCCTGTGATCAGTAGGAGAAAAGGGGCCTTTTACCAACAACTCAGTACTGAGTCCAGCATTGATCAATATACTTCTAGATACTTCTTCGAGCTTGCAAGAGGATGCTTATCAACTTTTCCTGCTGATGTATTTCTAATCAGGCAGCACAGGTAGTCGCAAAGTTCACATCTATAATTCACCTTGTTCCTCCATTTGTTGATACTGTCTCTTGCTACAGCATTCTAAAATCCTCCTAACCTTCCTTCCGTTTATTCCATCTTTCCTTCCATCTTTCCATCCCTTCCTTCCTTTCCTTCCATCTTTCTTTCCACTCTTAAGTTTTCATCAGTTTTCATGTCCTTTGTGGATTGGACATCACAAACAAAATGCACTGGTAAGGCTGCCCTCTGATTCAATCACTTGCCAAGCCTCGTGCCATACCTCCAATCTCTAGATAAATGTATCATAGTTCATTGTATCATCTTAAGCCTACACTTGCAGTTTCTATCTCATTTATCTTATTAACATAGGGATATGCCAAAATGCTGAAAGTTATGATAATGCCGTCACAGAAAGCAGCTGGAAGGAATATCGTCTTGTTTTGCACGTCTTCAAAAAGGTTGTGGTGTCTCTTTTTCACTGCTTTGGCAGGCACTCGGTGATTAAAAGGGTAATCCTTCCTGGAAGGGTGAGTAAATGGAAACTCCAGCTGTGAGGGAGAAGAAAGAAGACCATGTGTGCTATTGCTACAGACAGTTGAGCAAAAATCACAAACCAATCTGGTGGAGAGAGACAGAAGACTTCTGTTTCTTTTTCTGAAAAATGGAACAGGCGTTGACCCGATGTCCTTTATTGTTCCTTGAAATTTGGGCAGCCAGCTTGAGATAACCACAAACAAGAACCAAATTGTTCATTACAAATTTGCATAAAAACTTATTTTAGCTTTGCGTTATACACTACTGATAGAAATAATGGAGCTAGTTTGGCTATGAGGAACTGCAGTCCTGTCGACCTTGGAGGAATGTTCTCGCTTTTATTCGAAATAAATGAAAACTGTATACAGATGCTAGCAACAGTACCTTCTTTCACATCAAGAAGGACAAAATAGATAAATCATTATCTGAACCTCAAGTGCTCTGAGCTACAAGGTGGTGAACACCCTCTAAACAATGCTACATCAGTTTCTGTTAAAACAATTAAGAATTGAAGCCACAGGAGACCACAAAACATTGCATGCTTCTGATGGTGATGCCATTAACAAGACAATAAAAAGTTCAAATTTAAAACCACCTGTAATGCAAAACGCTAAAAGATATTGATTATGGCCGTCAAAATGTATTTCATAATAATTGTTGTTTATAAAATATTTCCATAGTATCTGTAATGTGTTTTTCAGTAATTAATTAGAAACACCATAAAAGCCTCCTCCTTCTTTGGATATTCAAACTGGCTTCAAATTACATATTGAGTGTTGCAAATCATTTAATCTGAAAACATTAAGTCACATAGTGACTATGAAGGAAAGTGGCAATGGGGACTCAGGACCAGTGGATTCTGTTTCCAGTCTGGCAATGCTACTGGTCCTGTACCTACAAGTAAATTACCAACCTTTTTTTGACCCAAAGTCTTCACTAAACATCTAACTCATAGTGATGTTGTGAGCATGAGTAAAATTGCAGTGTCTGGAGAGTCTCAGCTGGAGCTGAACAAATCCAAAGCATTGCATATTTTCTGTCATGTATTCCTAAAATATGTGAATGATTTTACAGACATGCTAAGGTGGTTTTTTTGTTTTTTTTTTCTTTTTTTTCTGAGACTTCAAAGTGGATGAGTGTAAGCAAGCACATATGTTTGGGCCCAAAAGGTCAAAATATATCTCTTTGCACCCATATTTTCTTAAATTGAGAGAGCTGAGCTAGTCTCAGGTATTATTACTGCCAATAATTCTCTGTCAGGCTTATAAATCTACCGTGGGGAAAGCGAGAGCTGTGTTAGTTACCGTTTCAGATCTGTTTGTGCTGCTCGTGTTGGACTGCCACAAAAGAGAAATGGGGCTATGCTGCTAATGAGGCAGATAAGTCATTGGCAATTGCAATGATACTCTTCTAAATATCTGAACTATTAGTCACCAGTGAAAGCAAACTGGTGCCCTGACGGTCCGGAAGAATCCCCTTACAGCTGTCGGAAATCAAACCATTAATAACAGAGGAATCAATTTCTGCCCCTCCTCACTGCTCAATCAGCAATATTACAGCAGAGAATTGGGACAAGGAGAAGCCAATAGCTGAAACTCGATTCCTTAAGGCATAATTTAATGTCTTCTCTCCAGTTAAAGTGAGCACTCCCCAGGTGGAGCTCCGTGCTGCTCACTGCCGTAGAGGGGAACACCGCTTCCTCGTCTCCCCAGCCTCTCCTTCCTGGAGAGTCTGTATCCTTCTCTTCCAACACTGCAATCATGAAAGCCATCCCACCGTGATGGCAATAAGATTGTCACCCTAGGGGTGTACGCGTGTCTCTAACTCCTCTTGCTTGTTCCCCACGCTACGGGCATTCGTGTAAATAAAGCCGCTTCGGCTGGGCGCGCAGTGGGGGCCGATTTACTTCGTGCTGCTCATCAGGTGGCCTTCCTTTGAGGTGTTTTATGCGCGACTCCCCGGTTCCTGTTGCCTGTCGCTCGTTCCCATAAGCCCTCGAGTACGCTGAAGGTACCGGAACCCAGCATACCTCGGAGCAGCAGGTTGAGGAAGGAAAAACACTTGTGGCAGCGGTGGGATTCGAACCCACGCCCCCGAAGAGACTGGAGCCTTAATCCAGCGCCTTAGACCGCTCGGCCACGCTACCCACACGCTCGCACCTTCTGTTAACATTTTCTTCAGTAATAAAGAAAATAATGTGGTAATGGCTAAACTTCATTTCCTGGGGCAATATTCAACACCTTAATTATGGTTTAGTGGGTCTTTTCATTACACATTTGGGAACATCCAGCAAACGCACCCAGAGTCCTAACTCTCTGGTGCTGTTTAACCCGAAGAGTCTCCTCCCCCTGCAGAAAAATGGTCCCAAGCCAGCAGGTAGCCCTTTGTGCCCGCTTTTGCAGCCACTTTTGTAAGAGAGGAACAGTGGGGAAAAGCAGTGGGAAAATCAGGTTCTGCATCTTCACTTTAAAAAGTGTTAATTAGCCTCAAGCTTTAGTTTACTTGTAATTATCACGGCATTAGAATCCCTATCAGCTGACTTCTCTTTTGCTCCTGCTCTGTCAACCTACTTCATTAGACATTTCCCTGATGTCTTCCCAAGTCTCTTCCAATCAGTCTTCAAGTTCAATCATCACAAGCCAGAAATGAGGCTGATTGTGGATGTTGATTCCAACATCTGTCACAAAAAGATGATTTTTTCTTTTTTTTTTTTTTTTTTTTTTTTTTTTTTTTTTTTTTTTTGTGTGCTAAAGAGTAATTGAAAGCATCTGGGAATGATTGGAAACTGGAGCAGATGGCCTGCTGTCCTGGAACCCAGGCTGCCAGAAGGGGAAACCTGCTGCTCCTCCTGGAGAGGGACCAAGGAGAACAAACCCCATGAGGCTACAGCAGCTAAAAGTCACAGGAAGGTGTCGGACTTGAGGCCTGCACTTTGTTTTCTTTTACTTTGACACCGCTTCAGCCGAGTTCTACTCCTTACAGACCTCCAGCTGAGAAAAGAAAGGTGTTTGTGTAGCCATTCAGCACAGATGGTTAACAAAAATATAAATCACTATTAAGACAATGGGCAGATTAAGGAGGGGAGAAGGAACCCTCTCCAAGACCTTGTGAATGGCGTGTGCTACGTGTTGCAGAGGGAGCTGGTGGCTTCTGCTTTGTCCTCCCAACTGCGTTGCTGATAGACCTCCACGTTAGCGCTCCTTAGCTTTAAGGTTTAATGATTATTGACCAAGGACCTCAGAAGCTTATTTCAAAGCTTTCAAAGCATTTTAATTTACTGCTTACAGGACGAATATTGGGGCTCATGCATCTTTGAAAAGGAGGAGTGCTTGCTTTTTTTTTTTCTTTTTTTCAGTTTTACATTATAGGGAACTGTCCTGGTTTGAGGTGAAACAGACCCAATTTTCTGGTCAGTAATTTTACTTTTCAGCTAAACCTATCCCAACTGCCTGTTCTCTCTGAAATTAACAGCGTTTCCGCTCCCAGAGAGATTGGGTCTGTTGTTTATAGTGAATACGAAGGGATGGTACTCAGAGAGGCTCCTGCTTGCACTTACTGCTGTAACAGCCAAGGTCAACTCCCTTTGGAATGGACCACGTTGGAGGGTCAGAAGCGGAAAAGCATAGAGGGGTCCCACCTGTGGGGAGGAGCAGACAGGACACGTGACTCAAAACTGACCAACAAGGCATTCCATCCCATCAGTATAAAAGCTGAGGGATTAAAAGGTCAACCCTCTTTCTTCAAATGGCTGGAGTCTATTCATCTGCCTTGATCCTGACCTGTGTGTTCCTGACTCCAGATCAGGAATCCAGCTCCCATCCATAGCTGAGTCCAGTCTGGGACTCTCCCAGATCGTTATCCTGGGAGTTTAGAATCATAGAATTGTCTAGGCTGGATGGAACCTTTCAGATCATCAAGTCCAACCATAAACCTAATACTGCTAGTTCCACCATTAAACTGTGTCCCTCAGCATCATGTCTACACTTGTTTCCTCTTGTCCTATCCCCTGTGACTTGGGAGAGGAGACCGCCCCCTACTCCCCCTTATGCCCTCCTTTCAGGCAGTTGCAGGGAGCAAGAAGGTCTTCAGCCTCCCCTTCTTCAGGCTGAACACCCACAGCTCCCTCAGCCTCTCCTCAGAAGACTTGTGCTCCAGCCCCCTCACCACCTTCCTTGCGCTGCTCTGGACACACTCCAGCACCTCAATGTCTTTTCTGTAGTGAACTTGATACGGTTGTGTAAATATTACATATATTTCATTATTTTCCTTATAATACTAAGATTTCATTGAAGTAGTTTAGTTTCTTCTTAACCCGTGGTCTTTTTCCCTCTCTCCCCCACCTGCAGGGAGTGAGGTCAGAGAACAACCTTGCAGCGGCCTGTCAATGCCCAGCCTGGCCCCAAATGCCACGGGAACCAGCAACACTAAAACCACATGGATGCAGGCTGAGGTGCCATGATTTGCACATCCCGTCATTCTTCTGTGACGTCAAGGCGCTACTGCATCATGAAGCAATGGAGAACCCGGGACAGTGACAACCTATTTCTTTACTATGAGGGCGGTGGACCACTGGAATGTTGCCCAGGGAGGTGGTTGAGGCCCTTTCCCTGGAGATATTCAAGGTGAGGCTCGACGAGGCCCTGGGCAACCTGGCCTAGTTGGGGGTGTCGGTGCCGACTGCGGGGAGGTCGGACCAGATGACCCTAGAGGTCCCTTCCGGCCTGGACCATTCTATGATTCCATGACCTCCAGGTGACATCACTGACGGGGAAGAGAGGAAAGGGCGGCTCCCCTCCAGTCCCGGCACGCGCGTTCCGGCCCTCCAGGGGGTGCCAGCACCCAACGAGCCCTCGTGACGGCGGCCTGACGTCGCCGGGCCTACATTACCCGGCAGGCCGCAACGGAAGTGACGTCAGATCATATCTGGGGAGCGCGCTGCGGTACCCGGTGAGAGGTGCTTTGCCGTTTGCGGCGGGTCGCGGCCTGGCCGAGAGTTTGGGAGACGGTGGCTGCGGCCCGAGCTAAGGCGCTTCTCTCCCCGCAGGTGCGGCCATGGCGGACTCCACGCAGAACGGGCCTATGCCAGGCGGGGCCGGCGGCGGAGCCGTGGTAAGGAGCCCCCGGGCGCGGCGAGGGGAGCAGGCCGCGGCGGCGGCCCGGCTCAGGGCGGGATGTAAGGGTCCTGGGCCGGCCGCTTTGCTGCTCCAGCGGCTATGGCGGCCCTCCTGTCCCGCTGGAGTAACGATACAGGTGGGCTGCTCACCCGGGCACCGGCAGGGGGAAGCGGTGCTTCCCATTTCGGGTTGAAAACGTGCTGTTATTGCGCTGCCGCTCCTCAAAATAGCTCGATCGGGATGAATTCCGTGCGGCAGCAACTATATGTCTGCGGCTGTATCCTGCAAGTAAGTCAGTAGGTAATGATATGAAAACCCTTGCAGGTTACCCAGGTTAATTTCCGCTAATTTTCATAAAAATGGTCTATGAATACAGAGGAAAAGAGCAATTTTCAAAAACTAGTTCAAATTTAAAAAAAAAAAAGTTAGAAATTGGAACTCCTCCATGTGAAAGGAAGCTGGTGGCTTGATTCTTACTCATGTAGTAGCCAAAAAAAGCACGCTGTATTTTATTAGGACCCTTCTGGTGTGGGGATTATATCTGGTGTAAAGACAGTTGTGGTGAAGGAGGGCTCATCAATGGGAGATGTGCTAGATTACCATTAAAAGCTATTTTTCCTATTTTTTGAGGCCAAGAATATGTAGGCCAAAATGATGCCGCTTTCCTTATGGTGCGCTTACAGTAACTTTACCTGACCCTTTTTTTCCCCTCTCAGTAACAGGTGAGGAGACATAGGCCCAGGTATATGAAGTGTATTCTAAAAGGAACCTTGAAGCAATAGATGCAAAAGTGAGTCAGGTCTAAAGACTAATCGTGATATGTTTTTGAAGCTGGCTGTTTTGTGAGGTTGGTTTATTTAGGAAAACTACCTTCATGTAAGATCTTACCTCTCTGTTTCACTGATGTACAAAGGAGACTTTTGATTATGAGGCACCCTATCTATTTTTGATCTGGTTAGTAACTTTGGTGCGTCAAGTTTAATACAGAACAAAAACATGGTCTTTGCTTCAAGCTATAATTTGCATCTACTCAAAGTTGGAGAGAGAGTTGCAATTTAATATAGAAGGGAAGAATGTTCATTGTATGCAAATATTAAGGTACCAACTTCTGTGGGGGTTGGGTTTTTTCTTTTCTTCTGTAGCAATTTCTGATGGCTAACAAGTTGGATACAGCCATGTGGATTTCCCGCTTGTTCACAGTTTACTGCTCAGCTTTATTTGTCCTGCCTCTTCTAGGGTATGTATTATAATATTGTACTGCAATATTGTATTGCATTAAAACTTACAAAGGAACTACGATCCCTTTTCATAGAGTTATTTTTTATGTAAGGGTAGTTTTCTATTATTCAATTTACTTGGATGCTTTTTGTCAGAACAGTTTAGATTTTTAGATGAGGTTAAAATACTTTTAGTTGAACAATTGTTGTGGGAAATGCTTGTTTAATATGCAGCTGTGGAATAATATTGCATTGTTTTTCCTTTGACAGCTACAGTAAGTCAGTGTTTCCAGGTTTTGACTTGTATTTTGTTGCTTATGTATGATAATAGAAATACTGCAGGTATTGTGGGATTGTGATGCAATACTCAAGGGTGGAAAACTTCTGAGCCAGGGGCTTGGCTCATATGGTAACATCTCCTCTGATGATTTGCAGGTTGCATGAAGCAGCAAGCTTTTATCAGCGTGCCTTGCTGGCAAATGCTCTAACTAGTGCCCTCCGACTACACCAAAGGCTACCGCACTTTCAGCTGAGCAGGGCCTTTCTGGCCCAGGCTTTGCTGGAGGACAGCTGCCACTACCTGCTCTACTCTCTTATCTTTGTGAATTCCTACCCTGTTACAAGTATCCTTTACTTGTGTCAGTCCGGTAACGTTTTTAAATATCTTCCAAACTTGATTCTTTTCATCACCTAGGACTTGAAAAACTAGTTTAAGCTAGAATATGTTTGCTATTCATGGAATGTACCATATGTAAAACAGGAGAGGCTTATGTTGATTGATCCATATTCAGGTTAATCACCTCTAACTAGTGCACTGCAGTCTCTGGCTACTTAAATTTTATTTTCTTGAGACTTAAGTTCAGAGGTTTTTATGACCAGCCTCAAGTGATACCTTGAGAAATTGGTAATTTTTCTTTATTGCTAGTACATGGTTTATATATGACTCCTCACTGTAAGTAGGACAAATGTCATGTAGGGAGACAATTATTTGGTAGTACCTTTTTCAGATAAGTTTTTAAAGAGGAAAAAGTCTGCAAAAAGACTACTTACTCCTGTGGCTTGTCAGAGGTGACATGTAAGAACTGACTCTTCTTTGTGCCACTTCGTATGTATGCTTAATATCTTAAGAGTAAGATAATACTCTTAAAACATCTCTGGCGGAGGAATGTCTGTTCTTGTGCTCTTAAGATGTCAATGGTTGGCACCTGCACGTTCTTTGGTAAAGAAAGGCATTTTGTAGTATCTCTTAATAAAAAAATATTATGACTAAGTGTATTTGATAGACTTTTAGTAACCTCATGTGTGTCTTTCATGCAGAAAGAGTGTATTTTAGTGGAAATGCACTGGTGTATGTTGCACTCTGGCACACCTGCATACACACATTTTGAAGTTAATAAAAATGCATAGTGAAGAGATGTAAGAAGCAAAGGAAGAGCTCTAAATATAGGTGTTAGACATATACATATCTTAATCCTGTATAGGCTGTTCCAGCCAAGTGCTTGCAAAGAGCCATCATGCTATGGCTTGTATGTTAGCATAACATCACAGAGAAATAAAGCACTTGTTGCCTATCATTTTCCTTATCGCTTGCTTCAAGTGAGTATTTTTCCAGTTCTGCTGTTCTCTTTGCTTCATGCTGCCACGTATACAAAGAAGGTTCTTGATGTAAGTATGATATGATGTATGATACGATTAATACTGTTGCTCTTCTTGGAGGGTTATAAACATATTTGAGTTGCAGCTATGGTTTCTTTTAGTTATGCTAGAGGAGGTAGAGTGAAATTGTAGTATGGAATCTCAGCACAGAGAATCTGAGAAGTCTCTTTTGGCGTTGGATTCCCCCTGCCAATTTTGATGTTGGAGTTGACACTAATGCTTTTTCTTCAAATGTTGTTCTTTGAAGGAAGCAAAAGCTGTCTAACAGCTAAGCTGAAACTTAAGATGTGTCTTTTCAAGCTAAACCAGAGCCTGTGCAATTTAATGTTCTGTTTCAGTAGTAGAATAACAAACTGCAGGATGCAGCTAGCAAGTAAAATACATTCCAGTTGGACCTGCTGCTCAATGAACTGCCTTGTGCAGCTTAATGTAACTCCAACCTTTGGCTTTCCGAACTGGGCTATCTTGCTGCCATAGGGACTTCCTCCTAGTGGACAGAATAAGGTTTGTGAAACCTAAAATGGGTGGGTGAGGGAATTGCAACATCTCATGTTTTTAATTCAACTCTATGTAATTATGGAGTTTCCAAGCTTCTGGTAGTTTTCCTTGGGATACAGATTCCAATACCTTTAAAGGATCTAGTGTTAAAATGCTGAAATGAGTTGTAAATAACTGTTAGTATTTTGACTTCTTTGTGCTAGAGAAGATAGGTGTAACTTGTGTGTTTTCTGGCATTGTTTTTCTTTTTTTAAAGGCACGAAGTTCAAATAACTTGCCCTTTCTAAGAAATCTTTTAGAGAAACTGAATGCTAATCAACAGAATATTCTAAAATTTATTGCTTGCAATGAAATATTCCTGATGCCAGCTACAGTTTTTATGCTCTTCAGGTAAGAATTACCATAAATATTTTCAGAATTGGAGACTTCTACACAGGATTACTTTTGGCAATTGAGTTTTGTGGGCCACAGATCTTTATTTGTATGGTTCTGGCTGACCAAGGCTTTAATTTGGAGTTAAATTTATGTCATTCCCCAACTTCTCAAGTTGGTGCATCATGACACTAAAAAGCATATGCTCTGATAAACTGAGCACCAAAACTCTCTCCCCTTTCATGGCACGGGTGATGTTGTTGGGTCAAATAAAAGTTTTTCAGGCCTGTAACTTGCATGCTCCTACATTACTCAATAAGTTTAATTTTGGTCAGTGTAATAGAATGTGAAAGCGAACTCTTATTTTTGACTATTGGATTCCAGAAATTTAAGCGGCATGAAATGTCACTGTGCTAAAAGTGTGCAAGTAGGAGTAGGTTATGTCCTCTCCTGTGTTACTTCTGACCAGTGACCCTTGTCTCTTTTGATTCCATTTAGTTTTTCCTGCTGTGCAGCCTGTTGAAGTCATTTTAGGGATCTTGACCATATGCATGTTGGAATCCTACTGAAGTCATATAGGCATAATGACCTGCCAGTCACCCAAGTTTGGGTCATCACCTTTTAATATTTAGAGGGGGGAATAATGCCCTTTGTTCTATACAAGTCATAGCACAGTGAGAGCACTTGTCTTGAGTGGTCTCACAGGCAGCAGAAGAGAGGCTTTATCTTTGTGAAAGTTGACAGAATGCATAATTTGTCTTTATCTTTTGATGTGTCAGCTGAACACTTCAGTGCTTCAGCCCTGGAGGACTCCATTTCATTTAAGGCCATTTACCAACTGACATATACAGTCTGTCCAGTATCTGAAACATTAAAGTGCTTTAAACTTCTCTTCAGGAGAACTTGTTTATCCTCTCTCTATCCCTATGGAGAATTTGCTGTGTGAAGTGTTGCTGGTTGGTATGGCAGATGGTAGATAGTGAAGCATATAAAAGATCATTTATCTTATAAAACATTGTATAATGGTTAAATGCAACTATTGTGAGAATTTGTTCTTTAAACTGTTCTAGCACATTAAATAGCTTGTAAATGCTGTACAGGTGCAGGATTTCCTTTTTTACCCCTCCTGTAGCTCACTTTCCTTTTCACTTTATATTTTTTCTTCTGGGTAAAGACATTGATCATATTTGAAGGAATTTTAGTTACTGGAACTGTCACATTCAATTTCAAATAGAGCTTTTTAATATTGTGCTATATAAAGAAACTTCAGTCATCAAAATTAAACCTATGGTATTTCTGTGTTTTGCTCTGTATGGTTTGTGTACTGCCCTTTCACTATTTTACAGCACCATCATGTGAAACTGCAGCTTTGTACAGTATCAAAACCTAATTTCAGTGTAACCGAAACAGTTGGTTAGGAGCTTGGTATTAATACCACAATACATCTAGAATAGTCTGCAGTGTGTTCTGAGAAGATACTAGAAAGATGGTCCAGATACCCAAAGTGCTACAGTTAAGAGCTGAAAAAGCTTGTTGTAACTGGACTGTTTATGTCAGCCAATGTCTGTGCTTGATCAGCAAGCTTTTTTTCTTAATACTCAACAGCCGTCACCATCACTTCTGTGATTCTTTGCCCACCACCAGAAATGAGGCATGTAAAAAAGAAGAAAAACAAAACCATCAAACATCGTAAATATAAAATCATTACAAGGACAGCAGTTCTTAAATGGCTTCATTGAGCAGTTTTATTCTATGTCAGTTTCTGCCATTGCAAGTGTCTGGTTGTGTGGTTTTTTGTTAGATCTAGATTATCTGAACCAATGTGACCTTAGGCTTTTTGAGCCGAAGTAGTTTACTTCCTTTTATTAGGAAAAGTGCTGGTTTGGGTTCGGTTTTCGGTCCGTATTAAAGTCTATTTCTATATTCTCTTTCAGTGGGCAAGGGAGTCTGCTCCAGCCATTCATTTACTATAGATTTCTTACCTTACGCTACTCCTCTCGGCGAAATCCATACTGTCGGTAAGCAATAAATTGATTTGGGAAGTTAATGTTTCACTACATAGTGTCTAGGCATTCAGAATTTTTTTCACTGTAAAATGAATGTGTAATTTGCAATACGAAATTTGCAATTAGTAATTATAGAATGTGGAATATACCCGGTTTGAGGTTAATATTTATTTCATGTGACTAAACACTTCTTAAATGTACCCCCATCCTTGAATGGGAGCTTTCAGAACGTGCTTGCGTAGTTAAAATTACACTTAGGAAGAAGAAGTTCTTTTTCATTGTTCTGCACCCAGAAAGATACCCTTATTTTCAGATCCCAGGTTTATCTGAGGCTAAGCCTATACATTAGCCAGCACGTATGAATTTCTTTAATGTTGACAAAAAAATATCTGTGGATAATCTTAAACACAGTCATTACCTCCTTTAAATTCATCAGTCAGGTTAATTATAATTAAAACAGAGCCTTATTGATTTTGTTTGAAAGTTGGTCAAGCCAATACTATCGCCTTAAACTTTGAAACCATAAATATTTCTGTGAGGGTTTGCTCAGGTCAGTGCTTTTTCAAAATGTTTCCTATGATGAACTTAAGAATTCTGTGAACTTACTTGCCAGTCTGACCACTACTTGATTAGCAAATGGTTTGCTAAAACACCAAGGAAGTGGCTTTAGCTGCCATGGTATGCAAAGACAGGTCTGAGAATCACAAACTTAGTCGCCTCTTATTCCCTGCTATTTTGTAAGAAATCAATTGTCCTATCTTAGATTTTTTTTTTTAAACCAAAAATATAAATCTCTGAAGGCACTTTACTACTTTGGTGTCTGAAAAGAATTTAAGTTATGCAATGTGAAACCTCCCTTTCAAAAGAACTAGTTTATCCAAGATGTTCTGCTGGCCCATGTGTATTTTTAAGGGGAAGCTGGTGGTGTGTGTCTTATTTCTCATGTCTGTCTGCTGATAGTTGTTGCTAGAATGCAGAGTTCTTGCATTCTGGCACAAGGCAGCACAAACACATAATTACTTCCCAACTCCTTACACTATTTCTGATGATTATTTTTATTGTGTCATGGTGGTTCATGCTTTTTTCTGTTTTGCTTGAAGTTAGATTATTTTTTTCCACTGTCTTTATATTCAGCTGTAAGCTGCTGAACTAAAATAAAAATGTTAATGTTTAAAGGGCAAGAATTATGACAGTCATGCAAGATGCTGAAACACTGAGTTGATCTGAAAGAACTTGCTAACTACAGTGTGTGGAGGGTGTTGAGAGAAGTGAATGGAAAAGATAGATTTAGATGATACTCCTGATAAATGATGTATGATTTTAAAACTCTCTTTAAATTTGATTTTCCAGGACACTCTTCACAGAGCTGAGGATTGTTGTTGAACACCTAATAATGAAGCCCTCATGCCCTGTTTTTGTAAGAAGACTATGCCTCAGCAGCATTTCCTTTATAAGCAGATTAGCACCAACTGTTGCATAGCCAAATTTCAGGCACTTGTGTTTTGTGAACATTATGAGCAGCTGGCACTTCTACTGATGACTAGAAGTTCCTGGTTTTACACTGATCTCACTCCAGGCTGTAAAAAAAAACAAATGTGTATGTGCTTTTCTTGGAGATAATACAAATTTAGCATATCAAAATTACTGTGCTGTATTGCTAATTGGTAAAAAGAGTTGCTGTATCCTATCCAAAACACACCTGGTCACACAGAATTGGTTTTGATTTTTTTTTTTGTTTGGTTTTTTTTCTTTTCTTTTTTAGGAATCAAGGGTTGTTTGAGGTTGATTAAAACTTTAAGTCTGTACTCGGTGGCTTATGATAGTTTGAACTACAGCTACTGCAGGATGCCTCCAGTGGATAGCAGTTGGTACATGTACCTATGCAGTACACTTTGGACAGTATTCTTCTGCTTACTAAATATATCTGTAGAAGCAATTTGTCTAAATTACTAAGTGCAATGATATGGCCCACTTTCAATTTAACAAGAGAGATTAAAATCTGTCAAGATGACATAGAGTAACACCTTGTCTGAAGGAGAGACTATATTGACCTCTTCAAAGTTTCTACATTGTGATATCGTTTTACATAACGTTGTTGGAAGAAATCTCAAGACTGAGCACGAAGAACTCTGTGCAGTTATCTTGTCACAACAAGATGTTTTACCAAGCCAGCTTGCTGACCTGTAGGCTTTCCAGACAAAGATGCAGTGCTTAAACTTTTAACCATCTCTTAAGTGAACTAATCAATGTAAATGAAGTAACTTTTGCAGAATCATTGCAGCAGATTTTTTGTGTCCATGCAAATGTGGGGCTGCAGTAATTCAAGCATGTCAGCTTTTTAGAAAATTAATCTGTAGCTATCCCCGTATAAATTGTTCTTCCAGTTTGAGACTCTCATTGTGATGGGGAATTTGCTTAAAGGATTGCACCTGTTTAGGCAGCTTCTGAAACAAATGAGTGTAGAATTTCTTGGCCTAAATCCATCACATTGCTGATCTGAAGCCCGTGTCATGATTACAAAAGTGAATATTCAATTAAGTGCTGATTATGCATTCACCCAGCAGCTAAAAGGTAGGTTGTGGGAAAAAAACCCATCATGTCTGAATGCAAATTCTTCCCATAAATTCAAGGCAAAGTATTTGCCTAATGTTGTGTAATTACTGTACTACATTAATTCTAACTGCATAAAATTAAATGGGTTTCATTGGCCTCTTGTAAATTTATACAGCACTGGACTTAACTGTTCTTCCTTGGTCAGAAATCTTATGTGAAATGCTTTCAGAAACAGTCTTGAAGCGTAGTATTCTCCTGTAACTATTGAGTTATCTTATTTGTGATGTGGATATCATTTGGGCTTTCCAGTTGTGTTAGTTGGCTAGATCACAGCTGTGTATTTATACACTTATTTCACTTTTTGCTCAACCTCTTGGTACTGGTGAACCAGTTAGTAACTGAAAATACTATTCTTTGACTACTTCTCTAGCTTTCTGAACATGATTAGTTATTTATAGAACTTCCACACTGCAGAAGCAACTGCATGTAGTAATGCTCTACAGCTGCTAAAGACTTGAACGAGATTCACTATATGTATATCCTGTAATTTGAGGATTTTATAAAAACTAAAATTTCTACTGCAATAAAAGGAGTGTTAACTGTAATTTGCCAGGCTCTTTAAGCTTATTTTCTTTCTAACACAACATACTGATGCTTGAACCTGGAAGTTGAGCAGAATGCTGTCCTGTGTGTGTGCATGTTCTTACATTCCCACTGCTGCTTCTAAATTGGGGTGTAATGTCTTGTGTGTTTCTTCTAAAATATCTTACAGGGAATTTTTGCCTTATAAAGTGCAAAAATTTATAACCCTTTCCTTCAAAATTTAACCCAAGAATAAGCACTGCAGCGATGATATCTAATCAGAGCAGAAATCCAGACCTAATTTTTGCCACCTCAATTCTTCAGCACTGTTCTAGACCCTTTTCCATATTACACGGTGTATTTGTCAAGTGGTGACATCAGACTGTTCAGTTCTCTGCACCACTGTGATCTAAAAATTAATTTGGTGATCTAAGTTGTTCCCCCGTACTGGGAGTGGAAAGCAAGTAAATAGTTTTGTAATTAGTGTAAGCAAAATGTGTTACTTCTGAGCACTCTTTTGTGTGTGTAAGACTGCTCTTACAGGTGCAGTCTGCTGTTCCTTTATTGTATGCTGCTATTAAATTAGAGCAAAGTCTAAATTGGATCCGATGTAACAAAGATGCAAAGTCTTGAGATCCAACACTATGAATGGATGATTAAGATTAAACAGAATTAAGTGAATGAGATCTTGGTGAAGTAGAGAGCTCAAAGTCTGAGGAAGTAGGGCTTATATATGGATATGGAATTTCTTGTTAACTTTTTCTGTTAAGTCTTAAAAATGCATCAAGAGGAGGAATAGCTTTCATAAAAGGCATTTGATCTGGCTAGTAGTATGTTCTTGGCTTTGCAAGGAGTTGTTTGACAAATGAGGCCTGGATTTTATTTGTGGCCTGATTAAAACTGTGCCAAGAAAACATGGAATGATGGGGTAAGGGTAACTTCCAAGCAAAATAAGTAGGGCATCTGACCTGCAGTTTGTATCAACTTTGATTTTTACTGTAGCCGTCTACATGATGACAGAGTTTCCTCAATGCTAGCAAAAACATTCTTTGTGCCTGCTTCCTCACTGTGGTTTGTGACCATTTCTATACTAATGATGAAATTGAAAACATGAAGCGCTGGTTGTGTCCTGATAGCATGAGATTTTTCTTGTTAAACTGTATGTTTATGTTGCTGTGCTGACAACAGCTAGCCGTGATGCAGAGCCTGTAACAGAAACCTGTGGTAGTAGAGAAACTTTGCAACTGACCATGAAATATCTGCCAACCCCAAGCGGGAAGCAGAAAACTTCTTGTCCTGCTGAAAGGTTGCCTACCTATTTCCACAGTGGTACTAGTTGCCCTTTAATCATCTTAGCTTTCATATGTTAAAGCACTGTCCTGTAAATTCTGTGGGCAGACCTCCCCCTTGCTGTAGAAGTGATGTTCCAGTGTAAGACTTGTCCGTTCTCACCTGTAGATAAATAAAGCATCAGGGCCCAGTGAGTCTGTTGGAGCAGCTGATGCCAGCTGGGATGTTTTGCACACCAAGTAATTCACTAGTGCATCCATCTATTCCTTTACTGACTCTTATTTCATTTTCTACTTTTACAGTCGCTTTTGTGCTGTCAGTTTTATATTTTGCTCCTTTCTTTGATGGATGTTCAAGGGGAACAATATCTGTTAATATTTTAAGTCACACGTTTTGAGGATTAATTTTTTTAGTATAATTGAAGCGCTATTTGTTCCAACCTCTTTTTTTTTTTTTTGAGCTGCTGACTAGGTCTGCGATAGTACAGTCCTAACGAATAACGTAGCTGGTTATTTTGTACGCTCTCTGTTGGACCTTTTTATTGTTAGGCCTGGTATTGCAACATCTCCTGTACAGATTCCTTGTTAATTAATGAAGTACAGTTCTTGCCCACTTCACGAACAGAAACTGAGGCATGGAAGAAGAGACCACTTGCCTGAGGTGATAAAAGAGCTCTGCCAGAGCAGGAAGTAGAAAGGAGTCGGACAAGTGTCTGGGGGAACTGTGATTTGTTTCTGCAGTACACGTGACTTCTTGGCTCCGTTTCCAAAATGATACTAATTGCTGCTTAAATAGTTACAAAAAGCACTGTACCTTGTGCTGTCCAGATTAAGGGTAGCAAAGACCATTGAGCTAGAACACCATGTTCTTCTGAAGCGGTGTCAAAGATTGATTCCCATGTACAAGAACTAGGTATGGCCCCTGGTATCAATCATCTTGCTGGTGAGGAAAACGCAACAGAATAAGGTCACAAGCACTCACATGCCAGATGTTCATAGGATGTGCTGATCCATTGTAATTAATCTATAATTTAGCTATAATTTAATAGCTGCAGTGCAAGTATTTGTGGTTAAACTATACACCTGAATTGGTTAGTGTATCTGTACTGTAACTTTTATTGTGCTCTAATTTTCTTAGAATTACGGGAGTCGGGCTTTGCTGTTCCTAATTGCTTTTTACAGATAGAACCTTCAGCAATCCTTTTTTTCAAAGATGCATTATCAGTATGGATAACGTAATTGAATTTAAATATGAATTGAAAAATAGTTTTTTTTTCATAAAATGTCAACATTACTTATTAACTCTTCTGCAGGAGCTAGCTGTGTGGTAACAGCAGATATTGTGCAGGTAAGGGGGCTTCATTGCTTAGTTCTGTGCCATCCAGATGGTACAAACTTCTAAAATGAATTGAAAAATTCATTTTTTACTTGTATTCAAGGACTGAGGCACAAAATGCTAATGTAAGGGCTCAGAGGGGAAATATAGTTCCCCTGCATATTTGAGAAAATGTGAAGCCCTTTCAAGAAAATCTAATAAACATAATAATCACAGGCTGCTGACACTAAGGAAAAAGCACCTCATTCGCTCTTTCTTTTATGCAGCGATTTACTGGTCCCTACTGATTTTCAAATTGGATCACTGCAGTAAATTATCCATGCCAGTACCTGTGAAAGAAAGCACTGGGATCCATATTTGTTTAGTGCTGTGCTTAAATCAGCAAGAATGATAAATTTGATGGCATGAAATTGGAAATATCAAGGGCTTTTCTCAGTGAAGGAGCAAGTATCTCCATTTGTAATTTATTGTGACCCTTTTTCACTGTATGTGCTTTGTATGTCAAATATTTATTTTGAAACAAATTAAATTGTTTTCTGTATTGATACAGCTATGGTTTTGTTGATGTTCTTGAAATCAAATTATATAGGGTTTTCTTTGTTTTTTTTTCTGGATTTTAAAATATTACCAATGCTGTGTTGCGGAACTGCACTTGTGTAAGTTCAAATCTCTGAGTTTGAGTTGCTGACCAACAGCTTTCCATCTTAAATGTTCCGGGTGTGTGTTGGGTGTTGTGGGGGTTTTGGGGTGTTTGGAGTAGTGCAGAATGCAGTGAGCTACTGCAGCTTCTCATTTGTGTTTTCTAGAGAAAAAAATCAAACTATCAAAACCATCTGGAGCTATTGGAGCTATTCTGCTTTACACCTGGCATAGGCAACACCAAGTCCTGTGAAGAAAAAAAACTACCCATGTGCTCATTTTACTACCATATTTTCAGTGCAAGTGTTAACAGAGAAAGCGAACTGTACACTTGTGTTTTGGCGGGAGTTTTGTCCTTTAATGTTAAAACCAGGTTACTTAGTGGGATGTAATCACAGTGACAAACTAAATAGGTGACACCACTGAACTGAAAAGGGAGTTGTAGTTAGTGCCTCATTGCTTGGAAACTTTATCAGTGTGCTGATTTGTTTAGCGATTAGTGAGCAAAACCATAAACTAGTGTTGTTAATAATGTGAACCCTGTGTTATCCCTCTCTTGTGGGCTAGGCTTAGCTCGTTTGGGAAGGCATGTTAAATAGCTGACTTCTGTTTAACCCTGGTACTACCTGTATGGGCTTTATGCTACCACAGCTGGCTACCACCAATACAGCTGTGGTTTTGCAGAAGCAGTAGTGTGGGTTGTGTTCTGAGGAGCCATGAAAGACCTTGCTGTTAAAAGAAAGCAATGGTTGATTTGAGTTCATCTCCCTTTATCTTGATTTCCACGTGCCTGACTATATCTCACTTGTGAGGTGTTGCAGCTGTCCAGACTCCTATCTGGGTGAGGAAACTGGTTTCCTTAAGAACAAATGGAGATCATGGTATGTTTGTTTGGATGTGTGTTCCTGTGAATGTTCACTTCAGCATCTTTGCCAACATGAAGAGCAAGAGTATGCTGGATGAAGATGGTGCACCACTTGCTTGAGGCATTTCACAGGAAAATTAAGCTGAAAATCAGAAATTAAACTGGTACAGGGCAAGATTATCTGCAAGGCTTAAAGCAATGTCAACTGTGGTATGGTATTCACAAAGGCAGAAATGTAATGGGGGAGGAAGAAGCGAATGGAGAGAAGAATAATGCAGAAGAGTTCAGCTTTGTGATAAAAAGAGGTACGAAAATCCTACCGATTGCTCTTTTGCTCTCACAAATCCCAACTCAGCATTCAGGGTTTGATGCCATCACTGTCCTCTGGATAGTACTTAAGTTTTCTAGCTGTAAATTATTTCTAATTTGGTCTCTTAAAATACTATTAGAATAGCATGTTCAGATGCTGCCACATCGTGCAAGAACTGACAGGCTGATCTTGTTTTTTTTTTTTTTTTAAATGTGAAACAGCTGCAATGGAATTATGTGTTCTTGTCCATTCTGTTTGAAGCTCCTGTAGCGAAAAAGTAGAGAAATAAACACTGTGGTCTATATTGCTTGCTGGGCATCTTGGCTTGCGTTTTTTTTTTCTTAAGCTTTTCTCTTTCCATGTTGCTTTGCTACATTTTTATATTGGCAATCTAGGCAAAGATATATGTGTGTGTGTGTGTATATATATATATATATATATATGCAACTGCATGGGGTTTTGTCCTCATGTACGTTTGCCTCTGTGTGCGAACACACACATAAACATGATATTTGTAGTGTGACTTTCTAGCATTTTTGGATTTAATTGTTTTGATCTAGGAAATCTGACCTCAATGGTGGTTTGAGGTGACAGATGTTTGCCTATTACAGTCCCTTTAAATACTCTGCTTTAGCAACTTCAGTTAGGTTCTGACTAAAGGACAGCAAAAAACATTGTGAATCCTTTCAGTGATAAAGTTTAAATCAAAGCCCTTTTTAGCAATTTCTTTTGTAATGGCGGATGGAAATAGGAGTTCAGCTCTCTGAATTCTTATGTATCCACTGGCATTTTATCAGTTGTATAACTATAATCCAGAGAAATAGTGATATTGTCAAAACTAAAGGTACAGCATTGATCATTAATTCAGTGTGCATTTGGGTATCCTGTGGCTCTATTCACATCTCAAATTTTTTAACATCGCTCTCGGATAGAGGAAAGCAAGACATTTGTCTGCATCAATGTACATGTGCTGTGGATTGATACACGTGTTTTTACAGCAGCAGAGAAATGACTAAATAAACCACTTAATATCTTGAGGGTCTTTTGCCTTTTGGTTATGTTGTATGCTTTGCTCTTGCTGATTAAAAAAAGGTATTGTTTTTTTTTTTTCTGACAACCTTCTCTCTTTGCAGAGTGTTACACATTTGGAAGGGGTATAGTTTTTAAAGAAAATTCTTGGCACTGCATAGGTGCTTCTAATATCCTGCCTTTATACACTTGTAAAGTACTAGCCAAGCTTATTTTACATGCTTGTAGTAATTTTAATTTTTCTTACAAGCAAAAGAACCAAGCTGCTCTTAAGATGATCCTTGATTTGTCCAAGAGATTGTAGGACAGCTGGAGTAGCAAGAGACTACACCTGATGATACAGGAAGCTTCTCTCAGTCCTGTGTTCCTGTGCATCTCTGCATAGTCCCATAGAGAGTGAGTAGTGCCGTCAATATATTATGCATTATGTACCTAATATTATTTTTAAGAATTTTAAACTAGCTTTCTGCTGTAGGATGAAGGTAAATGCTGCTAACCATAAGAGTTCTCTTTCCTTACTCAAAGGCTGGAAACTTTATTTGATTAAATGATTCGGTCATTTGAAATAAACTGGAATTCTTTTTCCATGTGCTAATTGTATTCCAAACCACTGACCTCTAGTGGCTGGTTTGTAACCATGAAGCAAAACATTTTAGTAATTTAATGTGCTCCTCATGTGTCTATTGGCTACAGGACAGTCTTTTTAAATTTCTCAGGAGAATAATGTCTCTTCATGATTTATTGTACTCTGGCTTTGCAGGTGTCTGTCTTGTGCACTGGAAAAGGAATCAAAAGACAACCAGATTTATTTAAGGTTTCTTTAAAGAAGTAACTACTCACAAGCCCAAATGTTTGTTGTAATTGTTGGGAAGCCAAAAGACCCTATGATCTGTGACAGCATCCCATAATAAAGATCTTAAAAATATTTATTGTCAAATCCTTGCAGTCATAAAGCACAGCAATTGTATTAGCAGAAGTAACTATCTTTTTTGCTTAGGATGTTGCTGCTTTACACTTGATGCCTTTCCTACAGGTGTGGATGTGGGATTATTGATCCAGGAACAGTAATATTTTCGTATTTTTTCTGCATAATCACAAAGTGCACATCTCTGGATAAAAGTTGTATGAGTTTTTCCCATTTCCCTAATTTGATTGTAGCTGTGTATGTCCCACTATAATTCCCATTGATTTTTGTTGAGGTAGGCAAGCGACTCCCTGTTCCCAGTAGGAGACCAAATTCTTTAAAAGTGTAATGCCTCTTTTTAGAGGTAGCTAAAGGGAGTGCCAGCATTGGCATGGTAAATCCGAGCCATATTGTGGGGGCTTTTTAAAGCAAATTCTCTGATTGGTTTCACAGTAAATGAGGACAAACTGGAACATCTGCTTTGGGCTTTCTCCTAATGAGCTCTAGTTCCTGTCAGGGTTATGTGGCCTGACCAGTGTGGGGGCTGCATTACTGCCAGGTTGCCCTGTGTGTACCAAATGCACATGGCGATGGAAGGCCTCCAAACCATGGAGAAAACAAGTGCTGCCCTGAAGTTGTCTGAGCACTAAATAAAGGGCCAAATGATATCTCTGTCTCTGTGTCTGCTGTCAGTCTCCAGCCCTCAAAGTCCATCCCATCTCTCTCCCATCCTGATGTTCCTTCCCTTCTTTACCTGGCCTATCTCCTGTTGTTTGCTCTTTCAAAACCCTTTCTCCCAGCTTTATCCTACTCCCCTTTCAACCAATTCTGCAGTATGGATGTCAAGCTCAGCCTCCCATAAGGACTGGCCAGTGTCACCTGGGTTCCCGAGGAAAGGATGTAGCTGCCAGCCTGTGCTGGGAGAGGACTGGAAGGTGCTCCAGCCACAGCAGGAAGTCACTGGCTGCTTGGGTCTTGCTAGGGTCAAAAGTTGCTGCACACAGTTCAAGAAACTGAATGTGACTCTGCTGCTGTTCAGGTGAATGAACTGCATGTGAATAACTGAAAACATCCATGTGCTGGAAATGAAAGCTATTTACTGCTGGCTTACATTGATCTTTGATCTGGTGACCACAAAATAACTTTATAGACCCATGTGACTCGAAGTGCTGTTACACAGACTTCTGTAGATTCACTGTTTTGCACTTGGGAAGAGTCATTCCCCTCATGCATCTGTCTGCCACAAAATATTTTCTCATTTTCTGTTAATTGAGATATTTTACCTGAAAAACTCAAAAGACTGTTTTGGATCACTGAACACTTTATGTATTCATACTTTTTTTTGTAACTATCAATATGTATTTGCTTGGTGTTAACAATGCCTGTGCAGGACCACAAAAGGTACAAAAATCAAAAGTCTTTTCCTTTGAAAAACCTTGCTATGCTGAATGAAAGACACACGAGGAAGGATGTTATGGGAATCCTGAAAAAAAATTTAAACTGTGTTAAGTCACTGCCTCAGCTCTTGCTGCTGATCTGGGGACACTGCCAGTCCCCCACTCCATGAACTTAATCTTTCATTTTGGATTAATATTAAAAATATATGAAAAATACAGTGTAAAGCTAAGGTAGACAAATCCTTCACTATATATTATCCTTTAGATGTCACAGATTTCTTGCTAGATAGTAACAGGGGAGAATTTCATCATAATGTACTGCTGTGGATGGAGTAATCAATTAAACCTTGGGATGTAATTCCAACTATAGTGAACAAAAATGTTTCCACTTGATGAGAAACAAGACCTCACCTATTTGCTACGGCTATATGTCTTTGTCATAGGCAAAAGGTTATTTAGTACAGTTTGAGTGTGCTGAAATACATAAACAGTTCCCTATCATTTAGGGCGTTGCTCCATTCATTGCTAGTGACTGATACCTAATAGTTGTGATACTCATCAATAATGATTTGAGATTTTTGTCTTAGGATGCTGCAGCTGCATGCCATGAGGTATGGCAATTCATTATCAATTGCTTTATGTTACTTGGCTATCCCATACTGAATAGGCTGTTACTGGTGCTCTTTTGCCTGTTCTTTGTCTCCTTCCTCTGGTTTCAATATTTATCAAGCCCTTCATCATGTAAATTCTGGTTGACCACCACACTGGTGGTATCTATTAATCTGTCTATGCTGTTCTAGCTTTATTATTCTCCTTCCTGTTTCATATTTACCGCAACAAAACCACACAAGGCAAATTCAGTTATTTAGCTGGATAAAAAGAATATGAAGTAGTCTAGTAATTCCATTTGGTTTTGAATAGGAAATAATAAATGTAAAGAAAATATTTTTAGAAATAATGCGAGACTTAGCATATCTTCTAAAGTACAGCAGAGACTCTTCAGAAGATACAGATGTTTCAACAACTCCTATATTCTTTCCAATATGTTTATGTAGGAAAAGGGAACTCTTAATCTTATGTTTCTTTTTTTTTTTTTTTACTATTAAACTCTTGCCAAAATAACAAGCAGCCAACAAAACATACACCAGCTGCATGTTAGACCCCAACTAAAATCGGTGAATTGACTCCACCTTTGCTGCTTTACAACTCGCACTTAATTGAGTATTTGACTCCATTGCTGTACATCTGGTACTTAATGATATAGCATCTGTTGCAACGCTCCCGATTCACCTGGTATGCCTGCAATTAGACTATTGGGAAGACGGGTGCTAATTATTTTATGCAAGTATTTTACTTCAATCTGCCTCCACTGGGCTTCTATGAAAACTTGTATTGGCAATGCTAATCGCTACCTGGCTGGTAAAGCAGTTACGTGCCAGCAAACCTTGTTCAAAATCTAATTGGGTGTGTTAAAGACAGCCACTGTAATCATTCTCCTCAGTGATCAAACGCTTTGTGGATTATCAGCCACGTTAATTACCCAAATTCCCTGCCAAGCTAACTTCTGGTGAGGTCCCGTATTCCTCACAGCGTGCAAATGAAGGCAAGGAAGCCAGAGACTGTTTGTCAGTCATCAAATATCGAAGCTATCCTGGAAAAAAAAAAAAAACAACCCACATAAAATTGCCAAATTGTTTATAGGTGTAAAAAAAGGACTAATTACACGGACGGTGCCGATCCAGGCTGTAGGTGGGAAGCGCAGAAGGAGGTGTCACGGCGCAGCCTCGCTGGGCAAGAGGGGACATCAGGACCCTCCGAAGGCAGGATCGCCCTGGAGGAATAAGGTTTTTAGTTGGATTTATTAGCTCAGCACGTTTTAGGGGGGTACATAAGGGTAGGAAAGAGCATTTCCACATAAAATAGCCTCCCAACAGATTTGGGGGATAAGCGTGTTAATGCCATTACCGAGGAAAGGTGAGGCGAAGCGATGGCCGCGGCCCTGCGCAGGCGCGGATGCGTCAGCGGCGGCTCCTGGGGCGCCGCGCCGGTCCGGTGCCGTCCCGTCCCGAGGTTCCTCCGCACATCCGGGTTCCGCAGCGCCGCCCTACAGCCACCGACCGGGGCGAGCCCGGGCCCCGCTGCCGCCGCCGCANATTGTAGCAAATACCGTTTTCTTTAGTGCTTTCTTGTGTGTATGAGTAGGGAAGCTCATTTTCTAAAAATCCTGATGGAATTTCCCTCTTTACCTGCCCCAGTATCGCTAAAGCCCAGGAAACAGCACTGCTCGTCTTGTGCCATGGATTTGTTGCCATCTCCTTGAGCTGTAATCAGGGATGTTCACTGAGCTCCCTTGGGTTGATTTTCCTGAGCTTTTGTCACATTAGCAACAGCTAATAGTCACTAAGAGCTTATCTGACGTTTTTTGGGGGGGGAGATTGTTCTTCTGTGAGGTTCAGGTGCCTCTGTGCTGTAGAGGACTAAAAAAACTGCTGAGGCTTTTATGGAATAATCAGTTTTATAAAATATAATTTTGTTGGGAGGTGCATTATTCATGTCCGATTACTCATACTTTGCATGACTTGATTTACCAGCACTGCTTAATTATTATTATTTTTTTAAAATGTATTTATTCTTTTAATCACTGCTTTCCAAATTGCCTGGAGGAGTTTTGTACACATTGCAGAAATGTTTGTGCTGCCTAAAAGAAGCCGGTTGCTCATACAGGTTGGACTGTACAGCACGCACCTCTACTTCTGGCTAGTCTGTTGAAATTGAAGATTTCCCAGGGTGATTTCTCAGAAGCCTTTTTACCTATGTATTTTGTAGCTTATCTCTTGTACATGTTGTAAAGTTTAAGATTCTTCTGTATAAAATGTTTTATACAAAGTCGCTTGCTTTTCAACGTGATTTCTGTAGCAAGTTGGTCTTAATGAGTGATGTACCCAGTTCATTTTTTTTCTTAATTGGTAAAGAGGGTATACATGGAGTGAAATGAAATGGTAGCAACNGGGCCCGGCCCCGCCGGGAACCCCCCTCCCAGGTCGATGAAGCTGCGGTCTTGGCGCGGGGAGAAGCGGAATTACCTTCTCGGGGGTGTTTTCATACGGCCTTCGGGGGCCTCCGGCCCTGTCAGCCCCGGTTTTAACGTAAAATTGATACGTCATGCCCGTGTCGGGGTTGAAGTTTGTAATTTTGTAGAATACAGTGTAATCTTATGGGGACTTTGTGTTGGCCTGAGCTGTGAGCCNAGGTGCATTATTCATGTCCGATTACTCATACTTTGCATGACTTGATTTACCAGCACTGCTTAATTATTATTATTTTTTTAAAATGTATTTATTCTTTTAATCACTGCTTTCCAAATTGCCTGGAGGAGTTTTGTACACATTGCAGAAATGTTTGTGCTGCCTAAAAGAAGCCGGTTGCTCATACAGGTTGGACTGTACAGCACGCACCTCTACTTCTGGCTAGTCTGTTGAAATTGAAGATTTCCCAGGGTGATTTCTCAGAAGCCTTTTTACCTATGTATTTTGTAGCTTATCTCTTGTACATGTTGTAAAGTTTAAGATTCTTCTGTATAAAATGTTTTATACAAAGTCGCTTGCTTTTCAACGTGATTTCTGTAGCAAGTTGGTCTTAATGAGTGATGTACCCAGTTCATTTTTTTTCTTAATTGGTAAAGAGGGTATACATGGAGTGAAATGAAATGGTAGCAACGCTGTCCGATATTTTTGTAGTGGTCTGGATTTGGTCTTCTATAAATACTTGTTTATCAAAGATTTTGAGGCAATGTGGCTAGAATGGGATTTACTGTATCAGTAAACCAGTCTTATCAAACTGTGCTTTGTTTTTCTTTTTTGTGTTTTTTTTACCCTCTTAAAATTATCTAGAGGTCTTTGGGAAAAGTGCATACTGATTGTATGGGGGAAAAACTCTAATGTTAGAAGGAAATCTAGAAGTGGATGTTTAAAGAGAGGCAGTGAAAATGTGCTGGGTTACTCCCATTTTGTAATTCCTAAATGTGGGTAAAATAAGCACAGATCAGTACTTAAAAGCTAACTTTCCATAATTTCCTGGTACGGCTGGACTGCTTTCCCTTCTTTTTCCTTCCAAAACGATTGTCTGAATTTGTCTTTTTTTTCTTCCCCCTGTTAGGATGGCAAGCTTCAATGAAAAGTGGGAGTCTGTCTTACATTCTACCATGCAATCGTCTGCCTGTGCAGTTGATGAGACAAGTGAGAGTTTATACCTCCAGTGGTCAGAAAAAAGATCCTGGATCAGAAGACACAAACGCATCAGCCCCTCAAGAAACCGTGAATAAAGCTGGAACAGGTAGTACTAAGCTAAAATAAAGAGTACTTAGATAAGTGCAAAAACTTTATGTACTTAACAATTGATAACTTTTTTTTTCCAATTGTATGGTATTACAGTTGCAGAATTCTTAGCCTGTGTAGCTTGTGGGCATCTATATGTAAATTTCAAATGCATAAGCAGGAAGGAATGCTGAAAATTATTTCTTTGTCATTCCAGTATTTAAGGGATTTAAGTTTAATCAAATTTCAAGTGGTGATGATAAAATGTGGATGTCAGAAGGGATTAGATAACATAAGGAGGATAAGAAATTGAATGTATTACTTGTCTTTTACTATTTTGCTTGCTTATTTGAATTCTTTTTGTAGTATTTCAGTTTCGTTGTGTGAAATGAACTAGTGATAAAGATTGAATGAGTTGAATAGTGAGCACTGTGATTTTTCCAGGTCAGGCTGTAGATGACTGGTAAAGAAGAGCTTTCTAATCTGATAGTTGTCAGAACTGCAGCATTCACATTAAATGATTGATACAGTGGACATAACCTCACCCTCCTCACTGTTCCATTTGATTGTCAATCTGGTGCTACTTTGGTGTTTGTGAAATTCAGAACTGTCCTTGCTCCATCGTAGTATCTTCCATTTTTTTCCTGCTTATTAAGGGTAGGACTGCACTGATGCATGTTTGGAAGACTACTGTGCTTGAGAGATAACAAATGCTTTTTAAAATCAATCTCTCTTTTTGTGCATCTAAAACTAACTGGTCTACTAAAGTAAAATTTCTTCTCTTTATTGTCAAGTTAGCAGGTATTCATTCTTTCTTTGGTAATTTGAATATTCCTGAGGGTTGCAGTGGTCTTTAGGAGCTAGTTACTACAGGGAGGTAAGGGTATTACTTTTTTGATGTTTGGAAGTACAGAAGTGGATCTTAAGTGTAACAATTAGATATTGTTTCTGAAGTCTGTGATTGGATATTAGAAGAGGATAATACTCCAGACTGTTAGTATTTCTTGGAAACTCTGGAGCTGCAGATGGTTGCCAGAGGGTGAGATTCTTGCAGAGAAGTGTCTCCATGAACTCAGTGAAAGACCGTAGAACCAGTTGTTGGTGTTTTTTGAGTTCTTAATGTGCAGTTACTGGGGTTGAAAATCAGAGATGTGAAGACAGTCTAGCAGTATTGCTTTCATGATTGCCTTATGTTTATATAATGGTTGATTGTCATGAGAAGGGATGGTCCCACCTTCTCCCATGCTTATCTGATTACTCCCTGTGTTTAGGCCTGTTTTGTGAAAAAATAATTACTTTCCTGTTTTGCAGAGCTAGGGTTCAGATTGATCAGTAAGCTGATCTGCTCTCTGTCTCTAAAATGGCTGGAGGAGAGATGCTGCCCTTTGTGGCAGTGTGGCCCTGAGTCACAGTAAGCCTGGAGTGGAATTGTGCCACATGGGCACTGTTGGAGACATACCCTGTTGTTGAGGGTATTGGGCTGACGTATGCCAGGGTACATGAAACTGCAGGATACTGTGCATAGGTGAACAATAGCTTTAAAGTTTTACTTTTGGGATGCACATCACTATATGCACGCTTCATACAGGGGATGTTTTCTGGAGCCTAGTGGTTAGAACATTCTTATGTGTTATGGTCGTACTATTACTGTTTATTTAAGAAGCATATTTTGATAGAAATCTGAAAAGGAAATATACTAGTTGTAAAGATTCCCTTACCTTTCCAGTAACTTCAGTATTTAGCAAATAATGGATCTCTCTTGGACCTCCATTTCTATATCAGTAAACTTGGGAAATGCTTTTCCTCTTAATGTGATACTGAAAATATAAACGTATTCATCTGGAAGGTTCTATCATAGCAACCTCTGCTCGTCTGAAAAACTGTAATTGTGAATTGAAGTATTCAGGGTTTTTTTTGGGGTTGGGTTTTTTTTTCCTCCTCTCACTGGTGCACCGTGATTTTGTCCATTCTGTAGGCCAGGGTAGTAATCTTTAAAAAGGCACCTGATGTGGTCTGTGTACATAGCTATAAATCTTGACATTTTTGTGGCCCCCCTTTTTTTTTTTTCTTCCCTTCTGAAATCCTTATGACCAAATCTTTGGTTAAATAGTTCTGGTGATATTTCTTCTAATGACATAAATGATTGTATGCAGAGCGTCTGGAAAAAAATCTATTAAGTTTTTGCTAAGCAGTCGTAGTTGAAGTTTTTTATCATGTGTATTGATAGTTTGGCTGCCTGCTGTTTTAAACCAGGTAAGAAAAGAAAGGAAAGTAACAGCAAAGGTTTTTTTGCTCTTGTTTTCAAGTCAAACAATAACTGATAGGGATGACTGGTTCAGAAATGTTAGTTATTTATGGTCCAGCCTTTTTTGTTTTGTGCTCAAGTCAGTTTCATAAACTTAAAAGTGTGCAAGAAAGTATACTTGGATTGTTATTAGCCTTAATCCTCAGTTGCTTTTAGGACAATAACTAATTGCCTGATGGAAAGATAGTTGCATAGTCCAAGCTTCAAGAATGTCTGACCTTTGAATAATGTTAAGTTAGGACCATCTCACTAATTAACACAACCTTGCTTGAAAAATCTTCAGCTTTTAAAAAAATCTGTTACTTTCAATGAGGTTGGTTTTAATTCTGTTAATGGTTGTGGAAGGGTGGCAAACCTCCAAAGTCAGAGAGTGTTAGGACACAAAAGAGTGGGTGTGTTGGTTCCACGTGTTAGAATCATAGGTTTTTGGGTTTTATTTTGAAAACCCGCTAAAATACTTTGTTTTCACTCTAGCTCCAGCTTTTGCCAAAATTGTTGTGGACTTCAGTTTAAATAGTCTATATTTTAAGGAGCTAGTATTTTGTAAGTGAAAAAGTTTTGGTCCATTTAAGTTGAATTACAGCTTGAAAGCTCTGTGAGCTTCGGGTGATCAGCACTCATAAACTATATAGAATTTATTACATTTATTAATATAATAATCTAAACTTTTGCATAAAAGTGGCCCCAAACTATAAACATGCTGTTAAAATGCTTTTTTTTAAAAAATCAGGATACTTTCTGAATTACACTGTGAGTTGTTAGTCTTCTGCAAGCTGCTAGGATTTTATTGATCAATGCTTTATTAAACGTCTTATTTTGTCTTTTTTACTATTGCTGGTTTTTATTTTGAGAGTTTTAAATGTTGGCAATCTAGTGAAAATGGTTTTTATGTGTCAGGGTGGAACGCAATATTAAGATATATTCTTGTTTTGTTACATCAACCAAACTCTACTACAAAGAAAAGTAGATACTTCCATATTTACAGTGAGCTTTGTTTTACAGGACAAGATACGAGCAATGCAGGACAAAAGCAGTCTTTCATTAAAGAGCCAATCCAAGTAAAAGGTAAAGAAATACTTCTTGTATGGAAACTCTACTGCTGTCTGCTAGTAGTCAAAAAAGATATGTGTAATGAAACTGTGGTTCCTCTTTTAATTGTGTAACAGGTTGTGTGAATAACGTTTCAAAACACACTTGCATGTCAGCTTTGTTTGGTGCTCAGTTGTTTGGAAATGACTTGTGAAAAAATAAATGTAGAGGTTATTCCCTTGATTACTCACTCTTCTGTGTCTGTTTCTGTTTGATTTAAGCTGATGAGTTTGTCAAGAGAGGGCTAATGTGTTTTCTCATCTGTTAGTACAGTCATGCCTTGCATGTTTTTAAGTATGTCCATTCACCATCTCAGGCTTGATGTGACTGCTTCATCTTCCCCTGTTTCTTGTTCCAGGTCTTCCTCTGTTCCTTCTTATTGCTGAGTTAATCTAATCAATGCTGCTTCTAAATATATTTTGACCACATGAACTGCCTAATCCAAGTCCTGTAACGTTCCCATTTGTGCCTGTAGTAAATACATGCTTTTGTCTTTAGTTATTATGTTGTTTAAAAACACAAGTAGATAAAATAAGAGCAAAACTTTTGTTTCCGGTTTTTAATTTATCATTACTTGATTTCACTCTGTCTTCACTCTGATAGTGAATTGGGTTATCAAACATTGGAACGGGCTGCCCAGGGAAGGGGTGGAATCGCCATCCCTGAAGGTGTTTAAAAGAGGTGTAGGTGTGGTGCTGAGGGATGTGGTTTAGTGGTGGTTTTGTCAGTGGTAGGTTGATGGTTGGACTCGATCTTAAAGGGCCCTTCCAACCTAGGTGATTCTATGATTCCTCTGTCTTCACTGTGAGTTTGCTATTTCACTGACAAGATTGTTTTTCACATTTCCATTTAGATGTATGATGATAGGACACTAGATTGAATTACCTTTTGAAGCTTCTGCTGAGTGACTTAACTTGCTTTTATCTTTCTGTTTTAAGTGAAAGCAGTCCTTAAAAAAAGAGAGTATGGACCAAAATACACACAGAATAACTTCATCACTGGAGTCAGAGCAATAAATGAGTTTTGTCTCAAATCCAGGTAGGACGGGTTTGAGTTGAATGTAAATGGGGAATATTTGTTTGTTCGTATGTGTTTTAAAAGTAATTGTGATTGTAGCGTGATTTTGCACAGCAAAATGCTTTTGTGGTATACATAATCATATGTAGCTGAAGTTATTCTTGTTTACTTAGTGTTACAGTGGATTACCTTGCTTCCGTAGTGGCTTCTTAAAGTAATTTATTTGTGTTATATGACCATAAATCTGGATGGGGGGAGTCCACCTCTAGAGCTGCTAGCCATAGCGGGGAATGGCACAAAAGTCTTGTTTCAGCATTTTGAGGTCATGGTGGTTTGATGTGAACACCTCTAAAAGATGAGTGGAAACCTCATGTTACGTGAGGTCTGTAATGTGGAATAAAATATAATCTGGTTCACTGTAACCTAACTATTGTTACTTGATTCATATTTACTGCCTTTTACTATGTGCTGTGCCTGCCAGCGGGTCTTACAGACTGTTGCTATAGTTAAGGTGTCATTTGGGTTTCATGCATGTTATGTGTGTGACCCCAAGCTCAGCAGCTTTGTTTGTAACTTTTTATGCTGTCACTGTTCCTCTCCAGTTTTTACACATAGCGTGTGTCACCAACCTTGGTCTTTAGTGAAAATCCAGTGACAAACTGTGCTTAGTCCTTTGCCATTTTTTTTTTTATTAGAACTGACTTATTGCACAGAGAAATGACTGAAATAACTCGCTAAAGTTTTGCTGAATTGACTGAAAGCAGGGGGGAGAAGGGAAGAAAAAAGGACTAGATAATTTGTTGGCCCAAAAATGAAATGTTCTTTTGTATTTAGGAAATAAGATAATCCCCTGTGCATCTCAGTGTAGATGCCCTGTGCTCAGCACAGGAAATTTGTCTGTTCCCCCAAATAGTTTTGTTATCACCAACCTTTTGCAGCTGTTGCTGGGTATGTAGGATTTGAGGTTAAATTTCTTAAACTTTCATGTTGCGTGACTTCTGTTTTCCATGTTAAGGCATGAACCCTTGTTTAACACTTCTGCACGTTATCAGTTGCATGCACTTCATTTATTGGATGTTTTATTATTCAATATTTTATTCGTCTTTCATCTCTAGGATTTCATAGTGTGAGGACGTGATTTACACTTTTGAGTGTGGAAAACACAGTGATTTTTAGTAGCATCGTAGAGATAACTTGCTTTGTGTTGCCCATCTTTACTGTTTGGCTCAAATAAACAACTTCAGGTTTTTTGTACTGCAAATTAATAAATATCAAAATGGTGGAAGATCACCCAGATCACAGAAAAATTAGAAAAATATGAACTTTTTCTTGCACTAAACTGTTTGTCCATTTTCCTTAGTGATTTAGACCAGCTGAGGAAAATTAAACGACGAAGCCCCCATGATGATACTGAGACTTTTACTGTGTACCTGAGATCGGATGTAGAGGCAAAGTAAGAACGTTTTTATGAAGAAAAACGTTTGGATCATTTAAAATGGATTATATGAGAGAGAGAGAAAAAACTTCTGAAAGTAATTTTTACAATATAAAAGGGTAGTAATGTTTTCCATTTTCTATCTGAACATATTTTATATCCTTGTAGTAATTACATATATATATATATAAAAAATTGGATGGTATGTTTCATGTGTCCAAAGATTAAGTGCTTCTCCTTGGCTCCTTCTTGCCCAGCTTTTTATCCTTTAAAGCTGCCTGTGTGCCTTTTTATTAGAGTAATGTGATGTTTTGCTTTTAGGAAAGACATTTGTAATGTAGTCAAACTGAAAAGAAAATGCATAAATAGAACAATTGCTTTTACTTTGTGCAGGTCTCTTGAAGTTTGGGGTAGTCCAGAGGCTCTTGCTAGAGAAAGAAAACGACGTAAAGAGGCAGAGATCAAGTACAGGGAAAGTGAGTATAGAATTTTCAAGTAACTACAGATGTAAACAACAAAGTGTGATTATTAGGAATCCACTAGATGGTGTGTTTTTTTCATTGAGAACATCCACAGTTGTAATTAGCAATTACTGATAAGTTTTTTATAGCATAGTGTTAGAGTAATGCTTTACTGTCTTACAATTTATCATCTACGTGATACAGTGAGAATACGCATTCAGTTGAGATCTGTAGCCATACTTTGGTTTTGGAGGGTTTTCAATTTTTAGATTATAATTAACATCATCAGTGGTTTTGGATTTTTTTTTTTTAACTGAGAATTTTGAAAACTTAAAACCAATCCAAATAAATCATGATACCATACTGTTACTCATTTACTTTTTCCTCTGAAATGAATTCAGCTTACCTTTGTGGTTCACAAGTGGGGGAAACACCCCCAAATCATCTTTTTGCTTAAAATTATTGTTGTCATTCTTGCTGGTATTATTGATAGCAGACACATTCAGATCAGTAGTTTGTAATAGATTTTGATCTGTCTAGTTGTTTTTAAAATCACAGGGGAGGCAGTATTGCTTCTTGGTACTTACTCTAATTATGTACCTTAAAATTAGAGGTCTCTTAAATTATTTTTATTGAAACAGTTGTGTCACTGGGATGCTCTCTTAGTAAAAAGGCTGGAGCTGCAGGCACTTGTCCTTTTCTGTGCTGAGAGTGCAGTCAGTAGCTTCAAAAGTTTTAGTAACCACCATAATAATACTTGGACATAATACAAAAAACTTAGTATACCAGTGTTCATCTTGAAGGTATTGAATGTCATTAGGGGATGGAAAAATACTGACATTAAGAGACGTGCTTTGAAACATCCTTCCCCCTTGCCTTTGTGGTTAAGGGGCGGGAGAGGGGCAGTAGAATGCCTGGATTTGGTGCCATGTGTTTTGAGTTTTTCCCTTGCGATGTTATAGTATCCTAACATTGGCTTTGGCATTTTGCATAACAATACCAGGAGAGGGGTTTTTCACAAATAAAGTTAGACTTCGTAGCCCTTACTAGAAGTTGGCTGCTGCTTAAAAAGAATAGACTTAATTCCTGAAACTACTGGTTACTAGTAAGTATTCACACTAACAATTTTGTATTGCAGATCTATTTAGAAACCAAAGGCTGTTAAGGGAATACAAGGAGTTCTTTGGAAATACTAAGGTAAGAAATGTTCGGAAGTTTTTGGCCAGAAAAGTGCCACAAGATGTACTGTGACACCTTTTGAAGGAAAAAGTTGTGAAAAGGTTGCATAAGCTTAACTGAGTACTACTGGAAGATTTATTTGCACTGTAATGTACCAGATCTACCTCTGATTGTAATGTGGTGCTCAATGTTATGATACCAGTTTAGATGGGTTGCTACTGTGGTACTAATCCACCAGTAAGGTGTGGGTGGTTTTTTGTCAGTTGCCTGCTTATTAACAAAATTGCAACTGTGTTTGTGATTTCATCTGTAGTCTATAAGCTATAGTCTATAAGTGAAATTAAAATGTATTATTAATTGAAGGAAATGGAATAGTTTCTTAAGGGGAAGAAAAACAACCCAACACATTAACACTTTGCTCTATGCCCTGCTGCCTCTTCCTCTTTAGTTAAACGGACTCATTCCAAAGATCCAGGTGCTCTGCTATGACAGAATGATTTCTTAATCTTTCTGCTGTTGGCTCCTGTCTTTATGGTTGCAGTGGCCCCTGGTGGAGGCTTTGTTGGTTGTTCATCCTTTTTACAGCCATCCATTTGTGTAAGACCCAACTGCAGTTTGGGTGAGCATTTAGTAGTGAATTAGTAGGCTTCACTTTTGCAATAACAGGGCAATGCAAAGTTTTTATTTAATAATTTGTACGGTAAGTCATTCATGAGGTCAAGATGTGATTATTTCATTTTAATAATGTCTTATTTCTTTATACAGCCACGCTCCAGTGCAGCAGCTATGTTTTTCAAGGGACCAGGGAAGGTGGTAATGGTAGCTATTTGCATGTAAGTTTAAAAAAACACCAAATGTTTTGTTTATGCAAGTATAAAAAAATTTATTTTTATTATCCTGGAAATGAGAACAGTCTGTGTATTCGAGCTAAAGATACCTGTGTCTCCATAACTGAAGTTAATAGATTTGTTTATTCATTGTTGATGGGAGAGAGTTTAGGTAAATACATTCATCAGTGTATAGAGATCAGGGATAGAATATATCTCTGATCAAAGAACAACAAATTTTTTGAAGCTGATCAGACTGAACAGTTTATTAAAGTAAAAAACACCTAAAATTTTGAAGAACATGGAGAGGCACGCATTTAAGGTTGTCCTTTTTTCTTGCTCCTTGAGAGGAGGCTTTTCATATGTTTTAAACAACCTTCCATATAAGTAACAGAAAAAAAAATCACTTTTCTGTTTCTGCTGTTATTCAACTCTTCCTCTTTAACCGAGAAGGGGATTTTATAGGAGGTTTTTGCCTTTCATGTGTGTTACAAGTTTGAATGAAACAAAACTAATGATCCTGATTTAAAGCAAATGAGCACAGGCTATCTGGCATGATGTACACAGAAGTGTGGTAAGTTTCTCTTGGGAAATAATGGCTAAAATTTACTAGCCATAAAACCTGTAAATTGTTAAAATAAAATTGATTTTACAAAAGGTATTTATTTGCTAAGACACTCTCTATTTAAAGGAGCAAAATAGAAACAGCAAAAAATGCTTTTTTGGCACAGCAGTTAACGTTTTGAGAAGGAGATAACACTTAGAGGCTTCTTACAAAACTGTATGCTTTTTGCTTGGGGACACACACCCACAAACCTCGTTTGACTGAAAACCTCCCTCTTCATTGAGTTATTCTGCTATTAACTATTCAGAGCTTTCCAGGCTAAAAACATAAATCTGCTAGTATGGATGTTGGTGATGTTGTGTGGTCACTTCCACCTCCTTCACTCTCTTACAATGAACTAGGGAAATCAGACCTTTCCTCCTGCTTTGTAAATAGGACATTGCTATAAATGTTGCACTTCATAAATATTACTAATAATTGAATGATTAGGCACTTGTAGATGAATGCAGAAGTTTGTAGAGTATGTTGTATTGCTCAGACATCTTTTTGTGGGGGTTGCTTACGTGTTAAAGGATCTCTTGTGGCCCTTAAATACCTGATGACTTTTCAGAGAGTTAAGTCAAGGCCACAATCACTGCTTATTTGTTCACGGCCCTGATCTTCTTGAGATCAGCCTGATTTTCAGTGGCTTCTGGTTTTGGGTCAAAAAAGGCCAATCTGTCTTCTCCAATTGGAATGCATTGGTAGGCTTTTCACAAACTTCAGGCTTCCCCAGTGAGGATGCAACACAATTCCATCAAAACCAAAGCTCTTCTCTACGGATCCACGTGTGAGCATATAGACCAGGGAGCTGGTAGACTCTGTGGTGTTTAATAGAATTGTGGTTGCAAGGAAAAGCTTTAAAGCTCTGTTCGAGAAATACAGGAAAGCAATGTTTTGTATCAAAAAGGGAACAGTCTATTATCAGAAAACATTCTTCAGTCTGGCATTGTTGAAGCGATTTTGTTGTCATGCTCACGCTCTACCTCTTAAGCAATACAAAGTTTGCAGGGTACATAGTATTTTTTAAAAGTAGCAGTGACCAAGGATGTTGGTAGTGTTACTGCTTCTTTGGAAATAAATGTGATGAAATGTGTTCAGTTCCCAAATTTAGAGGTTAAATAGAAGATTTTTTTTTTTCCCATAGATTCATCATGGATCTGAATATTTTCAGTTTTGTTTTTTTAAATTTTGATACTTAATTTTTTACTCTCCTTTCTCAAAAAGCCTAAATATTTTATGCAAGTAAACAGGGATGGTTGTTTAAATCAGAATAGGTCCTTCTAAATTGCTATCTTGTGCTGCAAGTTAGAGCATAAATAGTGGGCAGCAACATGGTGGTACAGTTCGCTGTATATATTTCTCAATTCCCCGTAATTCCTGTTTCCCCTGTACGTCTTGGGGATTTGAGGTGGTTATCTTTGAAACAAATTTGGAATGATAAATATGTAAAAGCAAGTATTAATACACTTTAATTTTTTCAAGCTTACAGTTCAGCCAGGATAGATTTATTTGAATTTTTTTTAAGTTTTAATTTAAATTGTTAATTTAGGAACCTTGATGGGAATAACTGATTTTGATCCACTTTTGCAACCAACTTTGTGGGTGAATGTATGCCTTCTCTGTGGGCTTCAGAATATGGTTATAAACAGCTGTGTTGGAATAAACTGCCTTTTTTCAAGGTGCAGAAGAGAGGCTTATTAGAAAATGCGGTATAGCAGTAAGGCTTCATAAGCAGGAGAATTGTACCTCGGGAGTCATGGTTTGTTGTTTGTTGTTGTTATTATTTCTTGGCATGATTTCCAAATCATTACAATAAGTCCTTTTTTAGACTTTACCTAGCTTTCCTCCTCTTTCAAGTCCATGCAGGTAGAAATGAGGTAGCTGAACGTTCAGTTCATTTCAGTACAATAGAGAAAACACTTTCTGAATTGGTGGTCACTGATGTAAAACATACCTTTGTTTCAAACAGATTAAGAGCCTTCTAACTGCCTTCTCAGAATATGCTGATTTTGGATTATTTTTCCTGTGCTGTTTAAAATCTTTGTAGTATTTCTTCAGCAGAATTTAAGCTTCCAGGGCTTATTATTTTCAAATGCAGTAGTGAACTTGTTTTTTAAGTCAACACATTATTTACTTGCAGTGAAAACCCAACCTTTTTCAGGAAACACAAAATGGCCTTGACGGCTCTTGAGACTCACAAGGTTTTTTTGTAATTATTTCCTGTGTCGCACTCTTCATCTTTCTATGTCTCCAACTTACTGGACATCATTAACAGACGGATTTTGCTGGGCCTGATGTTTGAAAGTCTTAGTGTGGCTTTTTTTTGGATTTCTATTATGTCAAATTCCACATGCACCACCTTCCCCCCCCCCTCCCCAAATTGGAATTTGTAGAGGTGAAATAAAATATCAGCTGAGAGCCTGTTGTGTTGTCTGAACAGGTGAGGGCCCCACATCTGAGTTGTTCCTTCAGATAAGCTGTCCATTAATACAGCATTGAGAAGAACAATACAAAAGTCAAGCGGCTGTGCTCATGAATCTCACTGTAATTTATTTCACTTTCTTTGCCAAAGATGCACTATGCTGTGAGTTGGAAGAACTTGTAATTAACACAGGGAGTTTAAATTATGGTTTAGTGTTACAACAACCTGCCTTTCCTCTCCAGTTACCAACTAACCTGCATTATTTTACTTCCCACCTATAAATTTTGATGATGCTTCACCATCTCATGAGATAATGAGATTAAATTAAAAAATTCTAAAGCACGTTCAGGTCCTTGGATGGAGGGAGGTGTAGAAAACTGTGCTACCCCTTGCTTGAAGAAGGGGATGTACTGTCTCTGAAATTGTTTAAGGATGACCTTGGAAACGAATGTTGTTTGATCAGTTTGGTGTATGACAAAGGTCTGGACTTTTGCTTCCTCTAACTTAAATATAATTTCTTGGCATGTGGTTGCTCAAAAATGCAACTACAAGATACTGTTAATGCTTAATTTATAACACTTAATTTCATTTTAATACTTTTAAAAATTACCAATAAGCTAAACTCCAAATAACAGGAGAATGTTAACTCTGTAGACTGATTTTCTTTGTAATATGATTCTAACAATTAACCTGATTCTGATAGTGAATGCTTGAAGTGAGAATGTAGGCTTGGGTATTAGTGCTATTAGTTATTTTGCTCTGTACAATGGAACATGCTACTTATTCCATTGAGTAAATTTTTTGCAACCTAAAAAAGACCTGACAAATCAACACTGGACCTCCTCATGGCAATGGTTTATAGATAATTTTTACAGCATGATCTAATGACAGCCTTGTCTTCCTCCCTGCTGTCTTATGTTTGTATCCTACTGGAAGTGGGGAACGTTGCCCTCCAGTTTTAGGAGGCAAAGGGTTGAAGGAAGAGGAAGGAAATTGTTAAGGCTTGTATTTTCCCACTGGTAGACAATTAGTTGATCTGAGTAGTGAATGGGATGGTAGTTTTCAAGAAGTGTGACTTACTCAGGACTGCTTAGAAGTTAATGATAATTGGAAAAATAAATTGTATCTTTACATACCAAGTTTAGCTGAAAGGGCTTTTTAACATTAACCATGCAGAAAATGTGTATGCCTTATCTGCCTGTACAGGTCTCTAATGAACTGATACTTGGTTTCACCACTTGCTGGCAGGTAATGCATGATTACACGTCACTTGTGATTTTGCTGAAAATATTAAAGACCAAATATTCTGTTGTTCTTCAGCTTATTTTTTCTCTTTGTTTTCAGAAATGGCTTGAATTTTTTCTTTAAGCTACTCGCTTGGGTTTACACGGGTTCTGCAAGTATGTTTTCAGAAGCCATACATTCTCTAGCAGACACATGCAACCAGGTGAGTATTTTTTCCATTCTGCTTAAGTTGGCACTTGTAATAATTTTTCAGGAATGAATACAGATACTTAGATCAGTTGTGTTACACTTGGAAACAATAACTCCATCTACTAGTGTTCTTTAGTTTGCCCTTACCGTCTAAATAGTAAGCACCAGAGACATGAAAACAGTATTTTATTTAGCAGGCCTAGAGCGCGTGGCAACATACTTTTTCTTTACAAAGTTTGCTCATAGATCACATGAGCGTTGTAGAAAAGCCTAGAAACTCCAAGTTTATTAGCCAGAACTCTTGTTTAAAATGACTTTCAGATGCTGCTGGGGATGTGCATTTACAGTGCTCTTCCTGTTCCATACCTGTGATTGGTTTTGTACTGGTTTGTATAGTTTATGCGCTTCCTAGAATTAATAGTAATATATTCTAGGAGGAAAAAAGCTAGAACTTGAACTAGTGATTGCTCAAATAACTTTGAGGCAAGAGAGTCTTAAAAATGTTCTTTTTAAATAACCAATTGTCTCTGAGAGGGGGTGTTTTTGTGTTTTACTTTATTATTAAATAATTTCTGGTTTCAGTCATTCAAATTCCAAAGCTTGCCCAGAGCGTGCCCACTCTGTGTGTTCGCAGTGAGAGGAAGATGTACTGTCCTCCATGTGCATGTAGTATGTGTGTACTTTTTTTAGCTTCTGAGAAACAAAAGCAAATCTCCCTGACAAACAACGTTATTGTTATATACAGTTTTATCAAACCGTAGGCAGATGAAGCCATGTTTTGTCAGAAATTCATTGTTACTTGAGGAATATTGTGAAGCCCAGAGCTCTTTCTGCTGTTCCCTAGTTGAGTGCAAAGCTGTTGTTACTCTATTGCAAATTTACTTGCCAAAACTAGTGGGTTCAATTAGTGTTTTTTACAGGTTTATGTAGCTGCTTTTTTATTTTTTATATATAGATGCCAATAATTTGATGGAGGGTTTATAAACTAAAAGAAAGACGTTGGGGCCGGACTCTTATCGGTGGTTTCCAGCGATAGGACTAGTACAGCTGGAACATAGGAAGTTCCATCCAAATATGAGGGAAAACTTCTTTGGGATGAGGGTGACAGAGCCCTGGAACAGGCTGCCCAGGGAGGTCGTGGAGTCCCCTTCTCTGGAGACCTTCAAGACCCACCTGGATGCCGTCCTGAGTGATGTGCTCTGGGCAATGCTGCTTTGGCAGGGGAGTTGGACTAGGTGATCTCTAGAGGTCCCTTCCAACACTGACAATTCTGTGATTCCGAGATCTAGTCTAGAAGTTTTAAATGGAGAAGGAATCTAGAAAGGGTCACCTGTAACTATATATAAAACCTATCTGAATGGTGTTACTGTTAGTATTTCTGCTAATGTGATACTGTTTATAATACTGTCTACATTATTTCAAACCACCTGCCCCCATTACTTCTGTTCTTCTTTTCTAAACTATTGTTTATTCATATGATCAATTGTTCTGTGCTTCAGTTGCAGTTTATTTTCCCTGTAATACCAAGATGAAAGTGCCCTAGGAAAGGTTAGACAGGTTTTAATGTCAGTGAAATATACAAACACTAGGAATTAAGTCCCAGGAAAGGTTTAGTTTTGTTTGTCACAATGCATATACATAATGTCACCAGCCTTATTTTTAGGAAGTGGTGTCAGAACGAAATCTCAGTAATCTGGGTTGCGCGCTCACTCCTCTCTGCCTTGCTCACTGCCCTTCCTGGACAAGAGTGATGCGTCAGTCATCTTAAAGTATTATTGAGTGTTGTTCAGATAGTAATAAATAAATAAATAAAAATTAAAATTTGGTTCACTGCTGAAAGAAGCTGCAGCATAAAATTATTGCTGTAAATGTAGCACGCCATCACTATAGTCTTGGTATAAATTCCCTGTTTAAATAGCTCTGTTCCCTGAACAACTTCATTCCTTCACATTGAAGCAACAACACTTGTGATTCCAGGTAATGTTCACTTTTGGTTGCAATTCTAAAATTGTAATTAGCAGTAAGTTATATATGTACACACACACTATAATTACATATATGGTTTTTTTATACATATGTATAACAAATTTTTTTTGAGTGGTAGATTTATATGACGGGCTTTTGAGGATTATATTCTAGCTCTAATAAAGTAGTAACAAAAGTAACAACGCACATGTGCAGATCAGCAAATTGTGTCTGCCTTTATCTTTCAAGTTCTGTTCATATAGGATGTTTCTAAATTTTCTAAATTATTTTTCTTAACAAAGATCTTTTTGTTTTGTCCCAAATAGGCATTACTAGCTTTGGGCATCAGTCAGTCTGCAAGGACACCCGACCCTAGTCATCCGTAAGCTTTTTGAGTAAATAATGATTTTGGTAATTACATATTGGAGTAAGATCAGTTTTTGTTTGTGTGTCACCTTCTTTTAAATCTGCTGTTTCGTATAATTTCTGAAGTGTGTTGTTTCTGATTCTAAAATAGATAAAATAAGAAAAGGGATTTCTTCCAAACTGCAGGCACTTCAGCTTCAGTGGCCTGATGTGTCTTTTAGTTCATGGGGTTTTTTTTATGGTGTACTTTCTGATGTGTATTATTTAAATATGCATTATTTCTTTAAGTTATTCGGAGCTCTTCTAGCTCTTGCAATGGATAGATTGGTTTTAAACACTTCATATGAATAACAAGATTATTTTTGAAAATAAAAAATACCATCCTTTTCCTGTTTTCAACCAAGTACTTTACTGCAAGGCAGCAACTTGTATTATAAGGAGATGTTTGACTTGAACTGCTCTTTGTTTTTATCTGAGTAATAGGGATATTATTGATAAGTTTTTACAACTTCATGAATATTAGCAGCTGTACTCTCCGTGATACTTTCTTGGTGTTGACCTGCTTTCCACTTCACATGTTTGGGCAAGTCATTCATACTCTAAGCACCAGTTCAAAATACATCTAATTTACAGGAGTTAAGCTTTTCTTCATTAAGAGCATCAGGTCTTCCTCGATACAATTTTCTGTACTTTTGTTTATTAAATGTTACTAAAGAAATGTACTGTTTGTAGTAGCTATTAATGCAAAAGAAAAAGAAGGAATAGAGATATGCTTTTAATGTTGCTTTACCTCTTCCCACTGGTCTTAGTGTTGAATGTTTGCAGTTAGCTAGACTACTTAAAGATACCACAAATTTTATTCCCATTAAATTAGCTTTATAAAAGATGTAGACTGGCTGCCTGTGAAGTTAGAGTTTTCACTTAGAAGTAGCATTTCAATAAAATGTAGAAATAACATGCGTGGGTTGTTTTTGTTTTTTCTTACATGTGTAAAATCCTCAGACTATGTGCAAGAGCTAATGCAGCTATGTAAATAGCTTATTTAAAAACAAATTAGAAAAATATCTATTCTTGGTGTCCTTTTCCAGGCGGCTTTTTTTCCCCTTGATTAGGCTGGGTTTAGTAGCTTTGTCTCAAATAGATGCCCGGTGTGATGACAATAATTTAAGACATGTAAAAATTAAGGGAAAAAACTTGTAGATGTGTTTACAGAGATGTAGAACCTTATTCTTCTAAATCACTTTCTTTGTTTTCACCTAGGTATGGTTTCACAAACATGCGCTATATTGCCTCCCTGATCAGCGGGGTGGGCATTTTCATGATGGGTGCAGGACTTTCTTGGTACCACGGGATCATAGGTTTACTCCACCCTCATCCTATAGAATCTCTTCTTTGGGTAAGCTGATCTTGTTTGCTACTGTATCTAACGTTTGTGACTTAATAGAAAGTAATGGTGTGGTCTCAAATTCACTTCCTGAGTCAGTTTGAATCCCAACACAATTAACTCAAACCATCCTTAATAAGAACGTGTTTTAAGAAAAAAATAATGTTAAATTATAACTGATCTTATAGTAAAATGAGCTATTCTTTAAACCTTGCATCTTCCCTTCTGACCTCCCAAGAGGTCCTCCTTTCCAATTTTGCAATATATTGCATATTTCAAATAGCGTTGGTTCCTTTTTGCTTAGGTAACGGCTACATAGCACAGTGGGCTATGGGTTTGGATAGCCTATGGTAAAGAGATCTGTACAAATATGTGTATAACATCATAATTGGGACTTTTTTTTTCTCCATACAGGCATACTGCATTTTAGCAGGGTCATTGGTATCTGAAGGAGGTACGCAGTTTTGAGAAACGTTTATATTTCAGTATTTATAATCTCTTAAGAGTACAATGTAATTATAGTAATAGTGTGCCCTTGCTTACACAGTAAAGTTTTGAGCTCTGTTGCAAATACTTGTAAACAAACAAAAAAGTGGGAAAACTTTTTCTCACATTTAATAGATAATGTTTGTGTATTTTATGTCTGTATAATAAGAAGTTGAAGAACAGATAGTTTGGAAAATAACTGTAAAATGTCTTTGGTATTAAAATGTCAGGGAATATAACTGTTCCAACTTGTATGGGAGACAGATGTAGAAAGGAAGGTAACATTATTCTCTGTCATTAAGTATCAATTATCAGAGCTTTCTTGATGACCTGTTGCAATTATATAAAGAAAAGTTCCCTCTTTTCAAATGGAAACAGCTGTTTTTGCCTCTAACCATTTTCAGCAACTACTTTGGTGTTGTTTCAGCTACCCTTCTTGTTGCTATAAATGAAATTCGCAGGAGTGCTCAAGCCAAGGGTCTGTCATTTTATCAATATGGTATGTGGTTATTTAAAACAGAATCTATTTACTAGTAATTGTATAATGGCAGAACCAACTTTGTTTTAAGTTTCCTCTTGTTTTATTGATCTGTTTTCTATTCTAGTAACAAATACATTTTACAAATCGGGTGAAAACCTGTTGATTTAAGTAAAGCTGCTTGGATACTTATACGTAACTAGTTGCATTTTTCAGAATAAATGCCTCTTTGAATTTTTCAAACGTTATGGAGAAGCTTCCCTAATTGTCCCAAGGCTTGTTTTGTGTATTTATGAATACTTTCAGAAGTGTGTGCATATGCGAAAATTCAGTTCACACCCATATATTTACGGGAATTTTTCTCTTTAAGTTGATGGTGTTAATATAGTTTTAAGTATTGTGCATAATGTAGTAAAGCTTTCCAAAGCAACATAATTTTTTTGGTTTTGTTGTATACGCAGTCGTGCAGAGTCGTGATCCTAGTACAAATGTTGTGTTACTGGAGGATGCTGCAGCAGTTCTGAGCGTGGCTGTAGCTGCTACCTGTATGGGTCTGACTTCTTTAACAGGTAAAATTCTACTTCAGACTGAGGCAAGCAGGAACAGATGTTTCTCCTGTGCACAGTGTGAAAGAACACAGAGTATTTAGTTTATATTAGTTAAGTTTAAATACATCTCTGCTCTTTCTGGTGATTGTACTGTGTAAAGTTCTGCAGGTTTATACTGTTCTCTGATTTATTTTCAACTCAAACTCTAGAAATCCAGTGTTAAAAATCCCAACCTTTTTTATTTTATGTCTATTACTGGTAGGGTTAGGCTTGAAAAAGTACATGCAGATGGGTTTAACTTTCTTTTGGGCTATTTTATCATACAAACTAGGCTATTCTTTACTAAATGTATGTTTATTATAGTCAGATATGTAAGTCACTTTGGTCCGTTCTGGGATTTTTAAGCTTCCTTATTCAGTGGTGTGCAGCTCCCAGTACTCGTGGGAAAGATTTAAGGACACAGTTCTTTCCTTCCTTTTGATAACTAGTGCTATTAGTGTTATCTTCAGGTTGCTGCTCCTCAACAGTGTGGCAAACCTATCTCAAGCAGGTAGGATCATGTATATGGCAACAGATTCGAAGTCTTTTTGCTGCAGTTATCTTTTCTCAAGAGGAAATTTGTCCCTTTTTAAGTATTGGCTTTGGCCAATTGTTCAAAAAACAAATATGCTAATTTTGTTTCTTTGTGGCTTCTAGTGAGTTAATTGCAAGTTTAATTTTTTTTATATAGAAGTCAGGCTTTCCTTCATAAAGTTAAAAAAACATTACTGTTTCTACAAATCTGAGTATGAATGAATGTGTTTAAAACTTAGCAAGTAAGCGCTTTGTTCCAGAAATGGTTAATACTTGTGCAGGTTTTTGAGTTACTAGTTAAAGACCACAGAATTTTGTGCTACTACCTGTATTTAATTTTATATATTTTTATATAAACAGTGGTAAACCTATACAGAGAAACTCAAAGAGCTGACAAGAGCATACTTACTTATTAGTCCTGCAGGAGGCAAGAGTGGCTGAGGGACAGGAGGGGCTTGAGACTTTATCTTGGGATAGCTTGTTTTCTTCCACCTTCGTCATGCCTTGCATTAGGAAAGAATTGCCACCGTGTTAAAAAAGCCCCAAAGAAACCGAAAGCCAAAACAAACAAACAAAAAATCCCACCAGAAAGGAAAACCCAACAGCCCCCCTACTGGCCCCCCTGCCAAAACTACTCCCTACCCCCTGCCAAAACTATGCCGAAACTATGTACTCCTTTCAGTGTGACATCTGAATCATCTACTGTGTTTTAGAAGTGCTCTGTGAAACTAATTTGACATGTCTTGTTTAGGAAACCCTTATTATGACAGTGTGGGCTCTCTGGGTGTTGGAACCTTGTTAGGAACTGTGTCAGCGTTTCTAATCTACACTAACACTGAAGCCCTCCTGGGACGGTCCATTCAGCCTGAACAACTGCAGCGACTCACGGAGTTACTAGAAAGTGATCCTGTAGTAAGGTAAGAATCTTTACAGCTCAGTCTTTACTATGGGCAAGAAGCAGGAAGATANGCTTTAAATGAGAGAAATTTGGTGAGATTGATTATTTTAGGGGTGGATTCTTCTCTATTGAGATTTTAGAATCTTAGTTGTTACTAGCTTCCATTTCTGTGCCAAAAGTTTCAATAAGTGAATATTTGTACCTCTCAGATGTTCCACAGCTGAAATGAAGTTGCAAGTATATTCTAACAGGTATATCAATTACAGGAATTGACAAGGACTTAATGAGAAAGCTGTCATAAACATAAAACTATTTTCAAATGCATGAAATGCAAGCACTTAAATAATACTGTAATGCTGCTTTTATAGTTTATTAGCACTTAGGTAATTTAAATTTGTTACTGTTAATATTCATTGTCTGGAATTCTGTAGCAGTTGGCAGTGAAGTGCTGCAGTAGGATTATGATGTGATAGATTCTGCATGTGAGATGTTTACAGAATGAACTCAATGCTAATTTGGAAATCTGCAATTTGCAGTGGAATAAATTTATAGCTCATTGTGATTGTAAACAGAAATCTTGTTTAAATGCTTTTTAAGGAGCCGTTTTAGCTTACTTTAACCCTATTAACCTTGATTTAGTAGCAAAACCCTTTTTGTTATCTTCTTAATCTTTATTCAGGAATATATTTCTGTGTAAATCAGCTGGAATATTTTAGTACTTTTTGAATTCATAGTCATTGCTGAGCTCTGGGGGAAAAAAACCAAGCCCTTTAGTTAACACCAGGAATACTTGAAAGAAGTAAAGTGCTGCATCATCTCAATTGCAAGCAACAGACCTTTCATTCCAGAAGCCAAAGGAGATTCCTATTTTGGAACAGGATTGTGTTAGAACTTTGACATGTCAGTAACTAAACTCTGTTGAAGTATTTGTTGTAGTCTGAATGGTGGGGCATTTGTAAACAGTGCAGTGTTAAGAGTAGGTGAGTTTGCATGGCTATTTGAAGTGCACAGATGGCTTTTGATTGTTTCAGGCCAGAATCATAAAATTTCTCTTATCCATTTTATATTATATTCCATTTTATAGATGGCTATTGCTTCTCAACAGAGCAGACTTAGTTGATCTCCTTGCTGTAAATATTTTCTTAAAATAAGAAGTAACTTCATTTTTAAAAAAAGGAGAATAAAAGAACCTGAAGACTTGGCGAGAAAGTGCGTGTTTCTCTTGAGGTTAGAAGCTGAAGCAAGTTTAAGTACTTCTCATAACACTGTTTGCAGGACCTTCTGTATGTGCTTTCCCTTGAGTAATTTCTTTCTTAGATCCATTGGATCTATCCCCTTTGATTTCTTTTAGTGCACAGTTTGTCTTTGACCAAGTTTTTCAAGCCTAACGTCTTGAGCTTGGTTAACTTACATCTTCTAATAAGACACCTGGTCTTGATTTGAGAATTCTCTGAGATGTAAATGCGTGTTACCCTTGCTTGTAACTAGGCATAATTTGGGGAAAAAGTAAAACTCTTAATTTTTTTTTCTTATTCCAGCCTTTGGTTATTTAGGTTTTCTGGTTTGTTCATTTTCAAGTTTTTCTTGTGAAATGAGGAAATCTCTTAGCATCAAGTATTTCTTCAAAAGACTACTGGTATGTTTTCAATATAGCTTTGGGCTTGTAAGACTTTCAGCATTTTATTGAATGTAAAAGAAAAAGCTCCTGAATACTCATCTGCTTCAACAGCTGTAACTAATATTGGCATTTTTATTGCAACATTTCGGGGTCTTCACTTACCAAAATACCTGAGATCCCATGCAATCGTTTTTGCAGTTGCTGCTTGCAAGAACAGCCCTCCCTTGATCTATCAGGAAGGGTTTGTAATCTTTCTTTACAGATGGGTTCTGCCAAATACGAAGGGGAATGTATTAGGGAGTCATTTAGTATTTATCAGAAGGTATTTTAAATCCAGATTGACCGAAGGATCCACAGGTTCTGATGTTCACCTCCCATCGCCTCCACCACCACTTACTCTTCCAGCAATAGCTTGCCCTGACATTGCATTCTGCTGTTAAGTATCAAGTATTTGATTTATCAGCCAGCTCTAAATGCTGTACTACCAAAATAAATAATGTTTCTGTTGTTGATCTCCTTTTCAGCTAAATCTTAAATTATTTTACAAGGTTGTTTGACAAGATCTGCATTTCCTGAAACCTTAATGACTGGAATGTGATGTTCTTAATGTATTTTTTTTCCCACCTCTTTCATTATTTTTCCTTGGCTCGTTGGATGACATTGTCTTTAGTTCAATGGATCGCCTCATTTTCCATTCTTAAATTTTGGCACTATGTTGTTAATATTTTTTTTTTTTTTAAATTCTCATCAGTATTGCAGGGTGAAAAATTAATTGGCCTTCAGTGTTATATTCATAATTCTTTTTTCTCTTGAATGCAGGTTATGGAGCCTGCTGAATTAGAAGTGTTTTTTTCATTTAAATAGCCAGTATGCTTCTTGGCTACTAATAAAGGGATGCTTTGTTGTAGCAATGTGGATTTGCTTTTTTAGATCAAGAAAACAATGCTTATTATGTGTTTTTGCCTATTCTGTATCATTAGTAACATTTTTACCATTTCCATCCAGTAGTAGACTTGCTTCCAGGTTATCCTTTGTTTCTGCTGTACTCAAAAAAAGTGCTTTGTATCACAGAAAATACCCTTTTTTATGCTTCTGTCAGTTTGCTGGACTTTCTAATTTCTTTTTCAGGCTCATGGTTATTTATTTCCCCTTTCTTTTAATTTTGCTTGGTATTTTTTAATTGTAGTCCTTATTTCATTTGTGATCCAGAGCAGGCTTTCAGAGTTGTTCTCAGCTGGAAAATTATTTATTTTATTTTTTGCTATTCCATTCTTAACTCTAATTCACACCTTTGGTGCCTAAGTCTTATTTGTGTTCAGCTTAACTGAAGTGTAGGAGATTAGGCTTTCAGAGCTGTGAAATAAAATATACATTGTGGTGCAGACTGTCCTGATTCTGGTTTTATGGAATGTAAAATCATGGATCCCTAAGCATAAACTATTCTCAGTGACAGCTTCATCTTAAATCTTTATTTCATTGTAATAGCTATTGGGTAATTGTGCTACTGTTGTGCTGGAATATCTGTCATTCTGACTTGGATTTTTTTTTTAAAAAAAAAAGGACTTGATGTCCTCTAACAAATTTTTCTTTAATGTGAAACTTTCCCTTTTTCCCTAGGATGAATTGATGATGTCTACTAGCCATTGAGAAGCTTCTATAAGCAAGCTTCGTAGCTTAAGTTTTAGAATATGCACGTTTGTATTTTTGAATTATTAGTGATTTTTCTCCTCCTGAATCACAGAATCACAGAATCTTAGTGGTTGGAAGGGACCTTTGAGATCATCGAGTCCAACCACATGAAAAAAAAAAAAAAAAAAAAAAAAAAAAACAAAAAAAAAAACAAAA
>VXBJ01007800.1:436274-447834 GCA_013400055.1 Nycticryphes semicollaris
TTTTTTGCCTTTCCCCCCTCCCTCTACTTGAAATGTGTCAAGGTCTTCTGTAGTGTTATTCCTTTATTTTCTTTCCCTCATCTCAACATCTTAAAATTGATTTCTTCCTAGGAAATACAACAAGTGAAAAACCTTGAAGAATTAGAAGCCTTCATGCTTAAGCATGGTGAGAATATCATTGACACCCTGGGAGCTGAAGTAGACAGACTTGAGAAGGACCTAAAGGTAAAATTTAGCTGTTTATTAGGGAGTGCTTATTCTGTGGTACATTTTAAACAATATTACTGCTTCTGCTTTTGGGGATTTTGTTTGTGAATGTGGCAGAGGGGAAGAGGTTGATGCAAATTTTCTTGTTACAGTATTATGAACTAAGTTCTGACCAGCTGCAAACCCTTACTTTGGCATTGATCTGATTGTTTTGTATTTTGGTCAGTTTTATACTGCTGTAGAACAATATTTACATTAAATGAGACCTAATTGTGTCTTTGTTACTGTATTCCCAGAATGCCACCTTCTTTACAGGCTCTTGAAATCTGTTTTGGTTGTGAGGAAGCAAATTCCTTTTCTTTTTAAATCTGATGCTTAGCATCGTCTGAAGTTTACGAGCATGTGATGAGGGATTTACTCAACACATTTAGCTCTTGCTGAGGCAGTGCAGTGTTTACTTCTTTTATAAGCCTGTCATAACTTTCTTACCATTACTTTTTTTTTTTTTTCATTCTGCTATTTAAATATCCTTTGGTTGATTTTATAAATATATTGTAGCTGTTCATCTTACCTTTCCTGGCATGAGTACAGAACTGTGAGTATACTCACTGCCAGACTTACAGGCCAGTCATGACTATGTTTTCCAGTCATCAGGAAACACTGACCAAGAGCATGGCTGTCTTTGTATATTATATTTGATAACTATTCTCGTTTTATTTTCTATCCATAGAGTGGTGCAGTTTAAAAATAAAAATAGTGGTTTTGAGTTTAATTGCAGCTCTTCATGGTTTTTTGATGAGTAGGATCATGACTAATTAGACATGAACACTGTATTTTGGCGTAAGCAGGGACTTTAGTGGTTGTATTGCTGTTGAATATGCTTTACTAAGTATGTTAGTCAGATTCACTTGCTGGATGACTTTGAAGCAGTGACTTTCAGTAAACCTGTCATGGATTATACGATCCATATAATGGCTGTAACGTATTTCTACAATACCAGAAAATGCATATTTATTAATAGAAGCAGTATTTTGAGTCTTTATAAATAGCTTCAATGGCATAAAAGAAATTATTTCAGCAATCATATCCATTATTCTGGAAAGTATCTGTTAAACATATATATCTCACTTTAAGAAAATTTTATTTGGACAGTTTTATATGAAAACAAACTGCCCTTTTAAAATCAAGAGGGCGGCTTCATACTTCATAATGCATAAGAACTAATTTATCTGTGATGTTGAAAAGTAGTTGTCAAGTAAAAAGATGACTTAGCCTTCAAAATATTGCTTCTACTATGGCCCATGTTTGTTGATGCCATTTCTCATTTTAAAATAGTCCCTATGTTAAAATAGTCCCTGTATTACCAGGAAAACAGGATTTGTATCCAGTTGCTAACATCATACAAGAAATAGGTTATTTGTATCAACATGCAAAAACGTGTTTTGATATTTTCAATAAAAACGTATTTTCTTGAAATTTCATTTCAGCAACGAAACCCTGATGTTCGTCACGTGGATTTGGAGATACTATAGACTTGACAGAAGAAATCTTCAGGTTGCTCCTATTTTGGAAAGAAGTCACGTAAAGGGCTGAAAAGCTTCTGGAATTGCAGTGACCTCAGCACCATACCTCGCTTACTTTTGCTGTAGGTTTCCTGGGCTGTGAGCACAGCTTCTGTTTCTGGAAGAGCGCTAGACTCGCAGACAAAAATTCCCATGGCAAAATCAGTTTTAAACAGCTACTTAACTCAAATTCCACAGGAGAGTCTGTCAGAGTATATTTACTGCAATTCAGAACTTAAGACCTGAGGTTTAGTTAGGCAAATATAGCTGCCTGAAAATACACAACACGCTTAGTTTTTCCATTTATGTCCCTTTGCAGTCAGTTTGCACTTCTTTAAGTTTCTTTCAAGATATCATTAAAGGTTCTTGGGAGATATTAAGATTAGCTAGAAAGAGTTTGTTCCAGTGGAACCTGCCAACCTTAAACTAAGTGTAATATTTCAGCTGTGTGATTGTTTCACAGTTTTTCTTTTCTATGAGATGATTTCTTTGAAACAGGCGCTGGCCTTCTCTCAAGTACCATGACCTGGAAACCTTCTTTATGCCACTGTTGTGATTACCTACAACTACCCTTCAGAAAAATAAGTTTTTTCTCCTCAGTGGAGTTAGCTGCATGTGGGTAGCCAGAGTGTGTTAAGTTACTGTGAAGAAATTTCTTTGTAGAGATTTCAGTGAACTTCCTCTGTTTAAATGTTCTTTTTTCCCCTACTTTGACACCTGTTCTCTTAATTTGAGTATCTTCTGATGTGATCTGGGAGATATTTATGGTAATGCTTATTAAAAGTTACCTGGCATTTTGGCTTTATACACTTTTAATAGGCTGTATTGCCCAATGTGGTCTTCGCCAGAAGGTGTAAGAGATGTTGCTGGAAGTTACAATACAAAAATGTATGAGAGCTATTTATAATTAAACAAATGAAGACGTATTTTTAATTTATTTATCTCTAGGCATTATCTGAATCCTAAGCCACTTACTTTGTAGTTTTTTTTAAGAACGACCTTGCTTGTTTGGGAAAGTGCAGTAATTCTATCAGTGTTCCTCAATAATCCTGAGATAAGTGCTTAGAGTTTGTAACTTTGTGCAATTTTAGCACTGTGTATAATCAGCCTCAAGGCTTTCTGCAATAGGCACCCAAGTTGTACCAGATCCTTTGAGACCCAGCCTTTATTAATAAGGCCATGAGTCTTGATTCATGCAAGTTAAAATACAAGTGAAATCACCGCACGTAAAGAACTCTGAGGAGGATCCTGTATGCACTTTAACATATTAACAATGAGAATTGCTCACGGGAGAGAGGTGATAATAAGACCCTCCATGATTCAGTTCCTGAGTAATGACTGACTCGCTGAAAGAAGAAACATTGGTATGAAACACGCATCTTCAAAAATCAATTTAAGATTAAATTGGAAGCATTGCAGCAAATAATTGTGGAGACCAATATGTCCAGATTTGACTATAAGCTTTTTAGAATGGGTTTTGGTGGGTTTTTTTTTCGTACTAAGTGTCACTTGCCAGTGAATTATGAGAATTTAAAATAGCACACCTTTTGACAACCACAAAGCATTTTGCATTGGGGTCATTTTAAGTCGAAAACCATTCCAGAGTTTAGTTACAGTCAGGACTTCACATACAGTGGTTGTAGGTGAAGGGATCTCTTTAGTACTCTTGTCTGTAATCCCTATTCACTTGTGGCTTCTTTATAGCATATTAGTTCATTATGGCTAATCCACAAGACGGCTTACTTTATTTGGGTTTCTCCTATTGTAGAACTAGTTAGTGTATTTAAGCCTGATGATTTGAAATGCAGTTTAAAAGTAATTTGGAAGTGTATGTATCAGGTAAATAAGAGATATTTTCGCACGTTATAAATTATTGACCTGCCTCCTTGCCCTTCCATGTAAACTTCATCTCATCTCAGTCTGCACTCTGCTCATGTTAATCTTATTCATGAAGAGCACTGGAACCTGGTAATGCATAACCTCTTTCCTTCTTCCTAAAATATTTATATGCATTTTGAATTTGAATAAGCACTTTAATAAACCCCTTATACCGGAAATCTTGAAAACCTGAAGAGAAGTAAGACTGGGAAAATGTTCTTACTGAGGAGGTTAGTGGAGAGAGCTAATGTGATGCAAGCAGTTTGTGTGCTGGAGGTACAGATGAGTGAGTAGAGTGAGCAGGCACTTCGCAGGGTGGAAATTTCACTGAGAGGTTGGTGAATGTTATCTCAGTACCAGAGTGTTCACATATCTTGTTTAAGAGGAGGCATGAGTTTAATATTCTTACAGGACACCTGCTCCAAGAGCCTGTAAAAATGTTTTTTTATTCATCAGAGATGTAACTCATATGAATTCTGTTCTTAATTTCCTTACCTGAGTCAGAAGTGTACCCATCCACATACGTTTTATTTGTATTTCAAGATAAAATTCAGATTCTTGTTTCCCAGTTAAGTTACCGAATATAGCATCACAGTATGTCAAGTTTAAGAAGCCAGAAGCTGAGTGTTTTTGGGTCCCAGTTCCATTTTTAATAATGGTGATGAACCACAGGAAGGCCTGGCAGACTGACTTTGGCAGTACTTTGAAAGTTTACATGTCTTGCAGTTGGATGAAAAATATTGATTCATGGAGCCTGTCAGGTTGGAAAGGAAAAATAATTCCAAGCTGTTACATTTTAATTTATATTATAATTTGCAGATTCTTTTAAACAGTTCTAACATTTTTACTGCTTTCTTTCTCTAAACTGTCTTTATGGTCTAAAATTGGAGGTGATGTGGGTCCACTACTTAGTTTACTTTTGTCTTACTGGGTTTTGGGGAAGATGTTTAGCTAATGCATTTACACAATTTCTGGAATTACATGACGGAATCCTCAGATTAAAGAAAACTTATAAAGTGTGGAGGAGTGTATTTTTTTCTATATCACAAATGCAGTTGCGTAATGTTTCTTTCTTTTAGATTGATTTTAAGGAAAAGGATTTTTAAGGAAAAGGAGCGAGGATTTAGTTGACAATAAAGTTCTATTCTAGGATTTTTTTAACTTAAGGTGTGTTATTTTAACATAATTTATTTTTGTAGGCTTGCCTTTCAGGTTCTGTTTTTCTCAAATTGTATTCAGATTACTCCTGCCCTCTGCTTTATGAAAGATTGTTTACGTGTAGCTCAATGTCTCAATTCTGTAAAACTTGGAATGGCTGAGAAAATTGTCTTAGTGTTCCAATATGCTGAGTGAGCTTGATGTATTTGAAGTGAAAGTTGGCTGGACGCTAATAATGCGTGTTTTCCTGTAGAATTTGCTTTTCTATAAAAGATAAAATTCTGAAATTATTATCTTTCCCCCATGAATCAAGTTCAAGTCTAAATTGCCTCCTTTATACGCCATAGAATTCACGGTTTCATGTGGGTCCCCCTCGATCTCTCCACTTTCTGAAGCATTTATTTAAGCACATTGTAGTAGTAAATACTTCAGATGACTTCTATATTGCAGAGACTCTGTGCTCTGGTCTGGAAGTAGCAGGGACTCAGGGAACAGGAGAACATAGTTTTTCCAGATGAGTTGCGTTCTTTTTATCCTCTCTTACTTGAGCTGAAGGTTTTGTAGCCTCTTCTTTTTTTCCTTCCTTGAATTCTGAGACAGATTTGATTATTTGTTAAATTAGTTGTATAGGAGAAAGCAGTTATGAGCGTCTGAAGTTTTATTTAGTAGTAGGGCTAGATGCTACTCTTGGTCTCTGGGTTTTGTGCTGTACTTCTTGTGCAGTGATAGTTGGCAATTGCGATTGCTGTTTTTGAAAGCTACAAATCACGGTAGCCAAAAATACCAGTTTTCTGGTTCTGGTAGGTGCCGTTTTTTCAGCTATTTTCGGAGACTCGGGTTTTTATTGAGAGATTTTTACTGGCCCCTCTTTGATAAGGGGGAGTACGGGGGAGAGTTTTAAGTCTGTTTTGTCTAGGTAATACCCTGACTGCAATTCTGTGTTTTCCTTGTTTGTTATTATTTTAGCTGACTTACCATTTTTTTCTGTAACAAAGAAAAAAATTATGCGTTATGAAAGTACCTCTAGGGATGATGAGTGCATCAAATACAGGCTTCCTGTAAAGAGTTTTTTGGTTTTGTGTGTTGAAAGCGTGGTAATTTTAAAAAATTCTCCATTAGGTAATCCTTTTTTTTTTTTTCTGAAGTTGATTTAGATGTGTTTCTTACAAAAGAATGCCCAGAAACACATTGTTTAAGATTTGAAAGAAAAGATTTCACTTTATGATCACGTGTTCTTTAGGCATTTTGGGTTGGTAGAATAGAACAATTGATTAATATTGACTCCTGTACAAAACGTGAACTCTTGTGCGTGCCCAAAGGCTGACATTGCAGAAGTGAATATATAATGACAATGTCCTTTTTTTTTTTTCTTCCCTTCTAGCTTCGGTATTGTGCTGCTTCTATTCTTATTGTTAGCTCTGAATAGAGTGCAACTAACATCTCTTTTGCAATTTACCTGCTTAATGCCTATGAGAAGTTAAAGCGTACCAAGGAAGATTTTTTTGTGGAAGGGTTGCGTAGCTTAAATAAGTCATTTTTTCCTTTCCTGGTAGTGAGACACAAATAATTAAGATCAAAGGTAGGCTATATCTTTATTACATATAAAAAGAAGTAGCAATCCAGGCTTTAAAGCACAATAGTCACATTTTTGAAATGCATGTCCTTTGAGGAAAGGAAAATGTGCCGGGAGCTCCAAGTGGTTGTATGGACTCTGGAAACTGCAGTCAGTCAGACTTTGCTGAAGCAAAAGAAAAGAAACTGTAAAAAGCAAAGAACGCAAGGTAAGGAAAAAACCTAAGGTGTTGAGCACTTGGGAATGGGAAAAGATGAACACAGTCTAAAAAATGTGGGCAGGTAAAAGAAATTATGACCGGAGAGGAGAAGAACAGTAAGAAATTATTTTTATATTAGAACGCATAAAACTACGTAGTATGAGTTTCTCTTTATTTTAGCAATAAACAGGTAGTTGGGTAATTCCTCCCTCCCACCCCTGGCAAATACTCTGTCTCTTTTTTCTGTAATGAAGAAAATCGGTGCCTCTGTTTAACTGTTTATTAATCCTATATTCAGTCTTGCAGGTGTAAACCTGTTTGTCCTCTGAAAAGTTAGTCTTACTGCTAAGGGCGATGGCGTAATCTCAGTCTGGAACTTTGCTGGTGAGATATGTATTTGGTGAGCAGAGGTTGAGTAATTTTAATTGTGGAAATGGGAGTCGGAGTGAATTAAAGAGAAAATGGATTGATTCCTTCAGCCAGAAAATAACTGAAGCACTACACTAAAAAAGGTGCAGTATTCCAAGGTCTACAGAATTCTTGCAACGGACTGCAATAGAAGTCAGTATTTGTCAAGTTGCTTAAGTGTTTGTGGATAAGCAAGATTTCTAGCTAAATCATCCCATTCTCAAAAGGGGTTAAAGAAAACATTCAAAAGGAAATGTGGAAAGGATGTGCATTTTTTAAATACCACAGACAGATGCTATAAAATATTATAGTAGATAGGTAGAAAATTGTTGTTCCATCCTGTATTACATGAGGCTCTTGAGGACAATTTACTTTTTTCTGCGTAAATCAAAGCCATCAATTAAAGTAAAAGGTCTTTGTTAGTTTTTATAAGCGTTACACTAACAGTAAGCCTGGTCAAATATTTGTATTTCCAGCATTTTTAGTGCTGTTATGGGAAGGAGGTGTCTGTTAAAATAGCAGAATACAGCTCAGCACTCAAGCATACTTTGATTTTTAAATACAGAGTAAATATATGTTACAAAAACTTGTGAGGTTGTGATCAGCTGCTTCAAATCTGAAGACAGAAAGAAAAAATAAGCGATGGTGTATAAATGATCCAATATAAAGGGGTTTTTTTGTAAGTTTCTCTTCAAGTTAAAGATGATGAAGAACTGTGTGAAAAGAAGTGTTTGAAAAATGCCTGAGGCATTTGGAAAGCATTTTGGCTATTGCCAAATTTGTATTAAATTTGAAAGTCAATGGTGAGGATTTTCACTTGGTGGTACAACTTTCAAAGGGCAGTCTCACCAAAGCTGAAACATGTTTTACAGTGCGGCGTTTGAATCAAAGGTGTGCTCTTCCCCTCCATCCTGATGCTTTTTGCTGCGTTGACTTTTTCATTCCGTGTCTCGGTNTGAGGTGTAGACATTGAACTACTTCTCTGCGTATGTTATTTCTTTTGTAATTATACTTGAATTCAGTACATCCTGTGAAATGTCTGGAAGCTGTAATTATTCAGTAAAATGTTACGTAGCCGGTAAAGGTTGTGTTCTGTTAATTCAAGCAACTTCTTATATGTTGTAAAGGTCAGCCATAACACTGCCTTTAGGCAGCTGATGATCATTTGCTCCGTTTCTGAGTTCAAAATGCATTTAACAGTATATTATGGATGTGAAACAACGGCTCCTCCCATCTATTTGTACTCGTTACCCAAACTGGGTGCCTCTGTGGGCAGTCTCTATTAAATAGTCCGTGCCCAGTACGTGAGCACCCTGCCGAGGGGATCCCGGCTACGTTCATTAACGCTCCCTACTTCACTGGGGACCGTGCCACCCGTCATCCCACTCGTTCCTGAAGAGTGCAGTTGCTTCCCCAGCACAGAGCAAGCTCTCTCAGCCTGGCTTTGAGGCCCCACCGGTGCCATCTCCGGTTTGGAGTACCACTCCTCACCCGGAGGATGTCGGGGTGACGTGAAGGAAGGGAGTAAGACAGCTTGTGTATAGCCAAGGCTGTGGAGAATATCAGGTCGGGTTTATGTGTTAGATGTGTAATAACTGTAATCTGACAATCCCAGCAAAGTTCTCCAGGTTCTTAAACAACCACCAAAACAACAAAAAAAAAATCCCAACCAAACCCCAGTAAAGATGGATAAAGATGGGGATGCATGATTTTTCACAGTTCTCTGCTCGCTGCTGTTCTCGGGATGCATGGTTTTGACCTCTGTGCTAAGGCTAAATTGAAGTGCCAGTCTTTACCAAAACCTGATGCCCAGGCTAGATACTCGGGGCTGAGCCCAGGTGAATTCCTTGGTGTGGGAATTCTCTTGGCAGCTCTCAGTTTCTCCCGACGGCATCTTTTCTAGACCCGTTCCACCTGGAGAAGGGATCCAGAGCTGGCATCCCCAGCAGAACAAAAGCAAAGTGAGCGGAGAACGGTGAAAATCATACCTCTCCCTCTCGGTGGTTGTCTTTCAGCCCGAGCTGTAGGCACCCCAACTGCAGTCCTTGGAACAGGGCTCACAAAGGAGGAGTCTTTTTGTAGCCTTTTCTTCAGTGAGCATTAGTCTATCAAATGCAAGAGAGAAAAATAGGAGAGGAATGAGAGTGGAGAAGCCCACCACGTTTGTGGTGGGTTTCTGTTTCGGTTTTTAATGAGAAACGAGATCTCTGCCCTTGGGATTTGGTCCTGTGGTGACAGATGTGAAAATAACGTTTGCTTTGGTAATTGCTGAGTTTGAAAGAGAAAATACTCCTTTTGCAAGTCATGGTTGTGCAAAGTTTCCATGATATGCCTGCATATGACCCCAGATAATTACGTCTACTGCTGGAGTGAAGCTCCTGAGTAGATACACCGTTCACATTTTTTTAGTTCTCTCTGAGCATGAATCTGAGGGCATTTGTCCTTTTTCTGCCATCAAAGAAAACCACGCTATACCTTAGAACCTAATTGTCTCCAGCTTCTCGAAGCAGCTCAGATCTGTCTCTTCCAGCAAGAGCTTAGGTTTTAATGCAAGGAAATAGGTAAATACTCCTGTCATCTTGGTTCACGATGATAAGAAGGGAATGAGGGGAATAGGAACAGTGTTCAGGAAGATGTCTTAATTTCCCTGACCTTGCTTCTCTACTTAAGTAGAGCTAAAATAAAAGGTATGTTGCTGATGCGCATCTTCCATCAGTTTTGAAGCTGGTCAGATGCTGGCTGGGAAATGCAGTGCAAAGCTCAAAGCACGAGGGAGAGAATGGGATGAGGCCTTTGGAAGGTTTGCTGTTTAACTGGGAACCCGCTTTTCTGTTCAGCGTGAAACTCATGAAATGCATGTTTAGTACTTGCGAAAAGGAGAACGGGATCAGTTTCCTCTCTTTTAACAGCAATAAGAGTAGGAGGTTGTGGAGCACCTGGGTACCACTGAAACCCTGTCCTAAGGTAAAATACTGTATTATGGGACAGTGTCCTTCCATTTGCTGTCTTTTTCTACACAGTTTTGTAAACGTTCCCTTTAGTGGGTACTAAGTGATGCTTAAATGAACATGTAATTTAAAAGCTGCTGTATAATTTTGAAAGGTTTTATACCAAGTCTAACATTTCACATGTGTACGGACAAAGAAGAAGGACCTTGAGAGTGAAATCTTTCAAGTTTCTACTTCAAACGGGGAATCCTCTGTAAGGTTTACCCCTCCCTTTCAGTTCCTCTGAGACTCTTGGGCCAACAGAGCAATTTGGCAAAGGACATCACTGCTTCAGCAAGGCCTATGCGATGCAGGTGGACTGTGACCCATTCTGTTCCTTCCCCTTTATGCCTTGCACCGAGTTCCTTGGTTCTGACCTTCAGGATATGGCTTCAGTCTCCAGGTCGTTCAAAATGAGGCGTTTGGGTGGAGGAGCCTAACTTTGACATCTGTTCAAAGAGCTCCATCTGCTCAGTAGGCAGTGGGACACTGATGGGCCATCGGGGGAGATGGGCAGTGATGCTCTGGGTTAGAATTTGGTGAGTTTATGAACGTGCCAAGGTTGTTATTTTTTTTCCCCTTTTTCTTGGAGATTACTCTCACCCGGGAACTGTCTTCTGATGTTGTCGATGGGAAAGGTAGCCTGGGTGTTTCCTTTTCTTTCCTTTTGTCAAGAGAGTGTGTTAGAACCTCTTGCTGCTCTGCTTCTCATTTTGGAGTACTCTTTAGAGAAAATAAATCCTTTCCATCAGTTCGATGAGTAGTTCAGTTGTTGGCTCTTTCAGATCCACATCCTTTTGCAAGAAGACTTTTCAGTTTTTCCCTCACGTTACAACAAAGCATTTTTGAAAGGATTAATTAGACATTTCCTGCTATACTACTGACCCTATTCCTAAATGGAAACTAAATTTAATATTAACTTCCTTAACGGGAATCTACTTGGAGTCATTAGCAAACCTGTTTCTTTCCATTTCTCTACAAAGACTGCCTTACTAGTGGCAATTATATCTGCTGGACGAGTGGAAGAGTTTAAAGTGGTTTTCTGGACAAAGGGTTTTTTATTTGTCTCGACATTGTTATGTAATTTCATGTCAGGTTTTCTTTTTTCTCTCGACTAAGGTAATTAATCTACCGGTGGTTATCTTTTTTCCTTAACACCATACATCTGCAGTACAAAGCTGCTTTTAAACACTTCAGATGTTGAAGAGTCTTCGGAGGGGAGTTTTTGTATTCACTGGGCAAGGTCACATGGAGAGATCTGCCCTGTATTCCAGACGGTTCCCAGACTGTGCTGCCCACCTTCCCCCACACCCCCGCCTCCGGATCTGCCCTCTGATAATCACCGAATCACCAGAACTACACAGAATTGTCAGAGTTGGAAGGGACTTCTAGAAAAAAGGTAACCTCTGAGAAAATTTTGGTTTGGGTTTCACTAATAAGGGTTTTCACTAATGAGGATTTTCACAAAAAAACCCCCCAAATTACAGCAGGCTGAAGCCCCTGAGCTAGAAAATACCAGCCCAACCCCAGCTAGTTTTGCAACACTGCAAAAGTGTTATTTAATGATGGAAATATTTACAACAATTTC
>VXBJ01007800.1:448348-482393 GCA_013400055.1 Nycticryphes semicollaris
TTTCATGTCAGGTTTTCTTTTTTCTCTCGACTAAGGTAATTAATCTACCGGTGGTTATCTTTTTTCCTTAACACCATACATCTGCAGTACAAAGCTGCTTTTAAACACTTCAGATGTTGAAGAGTCTTCGGAGGGGAGTTTTTGTATTCACTGGGCAAGGTCACATGGAGAGATCTGCCCTGTATTCCAGACGGTTCCCAGACTGTGCTGCCCACCTTCCCCCACACCCCCGCCTCCGGATCTGCCCTCTGATAATCACCGAATCACCAGAACTACACAGAATTGTCAGAGTTGGAAGGGACTTCTAGAAAAAAGGTAACCTCTGAGAAAATTTTGGTTTGGGTTTCACTAATAAGGGTTTTCACTAATGAGGATTTTCACAAAAAAACCCCCCAAATTACAGCAGGCTGAAGCCCCTGAGCTAGAAAATACCAGCCCAACCCCAGCTAGTTTTGCAACACTGCAAAAGTGTTATTTAATGATGGAAATATTTACAACAATTTCTAATGGATGACAGCAGTCTTGCTTACCAGCACAACAGAAAGGGGCTGCCAGGTGCGTGTTTGTCACCCTAATTCCTCTACAAATGATTTGGAGTCAGGATTTTCTACAGCGTTTTTAAGAGAACAGGAGACGTTCAGCCATCGCTGAATTTTGAATTAAAATGGGATTTAAACCTCACTGCTTGAAAATCCAGGTCTTAGGATTGCAGATGGGTACTTTCTCTGAGCGGTCTTTCTGTCTAACCAGGGCATAAATATACATGGTTATATTTTGAGGCAAAAATGATTTATATCGTATTCATAGTTGAATTCTTCATAATCTTGCACTGCGCTTGATGGTGCTTCATACTGAACAAGCATTTAATGCAAAAGATAACCTTTTAGCCTCTCACATAAATCTACATCTAAAAATGTATATATACATTTTATATGTAAATAGAAATATATTTATATATATTTTTATATATATACATATATTACATTACATACAATACTATATTTACAATGTATATATACAATAATATATAAAATATATATACATGTATATATATGTGTATATAAATATGTATATATATGTATATAGCATACATATTTCTAGTGAGAGCCAGCTGTGACAGGTGTCACACTAACGTAACATGGAGAAACAGAGAGAGAGAGAGAGACAGGTTAACCAGAGACTAACTTTTATTGTGCATTTGTATGCAACAGAACAAATGGAACTGGAGGTATGTAGTAATAAAACCAATATTCAAATTAGAATTAACACCTGAAATAGTAAACTGTAGGTAACAAATGTTTTTATAATTAAAAAATATTGACTGTTTAAAAAATTATCTAAGATTTTATATTCTTTAAAAGAAATGTGTGTTGCCACATAGAAAACAATTCACACATCCTATAGAAATCGTCACAAAAACCTTACTAGTCTATATTACACTATGCACTTCTTTTGTACAATATCTGGTAAAGGTCTATCCCTAACCTGTACTTACTCTACACAGTACAATCATCATTAGAAAGTATTCATAGAATTACTACACCATAACAATAAAAATATCAGGATTAATGGTTTTTTTAAATCACAGTTTCTCCACAAATATTTGTCATAGAAAATATAGCAAAGGCATGTTGGCACAGATGGGCGTGCGGCACTGCTAACACAAAGTTCGAGAGAAGGCAGACACATAAATGACAGTAAGATTAAAGCGTACGGAAGGATAAGACAAGAATCTCTACCCTCCTGGGACTTTCTGGAGTGACATGATAGATAGCGGTTCCCTTCTGGCGCATGCCTGTCGCCTGCAAGCCCGGCGCTGGGCAAGGACGTGCCGACTTTACGGAGCGCACCGCTTCAATACGCCTACTTCCCTCTGCAAGTGCTATCTATTGATTTCAGGTCCCGTAGCGTTACACCTAACATCCCGTGGATATACAGACACTTCAGTGGGCATGGATTTATGCTGCCTCATGAAGAAATTAATGAGAATAAGCGGTTGTGAAAGCTTTGTGGGTTTGGGGTATTTTTTTTTTTTCCCTTTTTTTTCAAACGAGATGGGTGGGTTGAGAGTCAAGTGGCCATGATGGCAAATAAAAACACAGACAGACGACCAAGAAAAGTTGCTGTACTCTCTTATTTGAAAACCAGCCATGAACAAACCAAGATCAACCGGTGTCTGCTAATGTCTGTGACTACAATTCAGGTCACTGGCAGCGCAGACAAGCAACTGAGGGCAAAATTTTGTTCGCTAAGAAAGGTCCAGACCTACAAAGCTGTTTCTAGCGCCAAAGTGGCTTCCAGGGTGAAACTATACATTTGGTGATTTTGCACAATATGAGAGAGGGGGATTGTGAGTGGTTCCAGGAGGCCGGCTACAATTTTTACACTAAAAATAAAGCTTGGCTTACTAGTTATTTCAGCAAATCTTTAGGTTATTAAGTAAGAGAGGTCTGTCCAGTGCAGTAATTATGACTTATAAAAGAAGCATTTGTATTTTTAACTTCATACAATTATACATTTGTAAGGAAACCATCACAATGTTTACAAAAATACAGCATGATACATATTGCTGTGGACAAATCTACAGTATAATGTTGACTCACACAGTCTGACGTGTTTTACCAAGTAATTCTGGCAAGTGTCACCACATTAAACATAGACCAGCAAGACTTACACCATCTGAGCAATGTAACATTTTCTATTATAGTTCTTTTTTTTTTAAAAAAAAGAGTGTAAGTTCAACACTGAAAAGCTACTATAGGATTATCTGTACCGTGACATTTCTATACACTGAGTTTCTCCTCCAGAGGCCACCATGCACCGTTGACCGTTTGAAGCAAGCCACCTCCTGCCTGTAGTGAAGGATGGTGTCCCTAACCCCTCGGCCCGGTGATTAAACTGCTCATTCACTTTTAGAAATTAAATGGGTTACTCTGGGGCAAGTGACTGCCTTTGAACCCCCTTTCAAAAATCACCAAGAATAAAATGAACCGAGAGGTACTGACATTTAAGGGCCTAAACCATATCCTGTCTGAGAGAGGTCCCACCTACAGGGTAGTGTGGTGGAGCCCATGTCCCAAGAAGCCCCAGGGGCTGGCCGTGAGAGACTGTCCACAACCACAGACAAAGAGGAGGCAGATGGTGGGAAGAAACTATCATGTGTGTGAGCTGACCCTTTAAAAATCTGGCCTAGTCCTCCATGTGTGGTCATGATGGAGCTAGAGGTGTGCCTCAGCCCAGACGGACCTTCCTGATCTTTGAGGAAGAGGTTGGGCATCTCCTGCCCTGCCCAGCACACACATGGGGAGGCCAGGAAGGAGAGGAGAAGGGTGAAAGGAGCAATAAGTAGCTTCTCTTTTGACTTGCAGAAGGTGGTTAGGAAAGCTGAGGAGTATGAGATACGCGTTCAGGAGAGTCAACGCTGATGAGGTAGCACTAAGGATGGTCAAAAGTGGAGTAACCTTTCTTTCCAAAAACTGGTTCCCTATACCTGCCAGAGAGGAAAGGTTGTCTCAAGGAGAGCTGATTCAGGCTCTGAAGGATGCCAGCACTGGCCTGACCGGCTGGACAAGGGTGAAGAGATGGAAACACCCTCATGCAGAAAGGGAAGGGTATCGTTTCTTTGGCATTGCATATTTCTGGAGTGCATCAATTTGGAGGGACAACAGCCTTTAAAATTAAAGGATGTTCAGTGGACTGATTTTTTTTCTTTAAAGTTGGCATCTGCTTCCGATGTTATAAGCTGTCATGAATTGGCTTCTGCTCTAGCACAGATCTTTTTACAGCTCTTAGTTAGTCTGGATCCCACGTTTATTTAAAACAGAAGGCTAATGTAAACTCTTCTTACCCATCCCCTCCCTGGATGCCCCGCTGACTGCTAAGACCAGTACGTTGCTTCACCTATTTCAAGGAATGGATATGAAACACAAATGAAAACAAAACCAAGAAAAGGCAATTTACAGCCTCTAAAGCTACGTAAGATGGCTGCAGAATAGGAACAAAGCAAAACCTGTCTTCTGAAATGGCAATTTGTTTTTAGCAATCTTGTTTTAATGAAAACTGTCATGATCAACTCTAATCTCCTAGAAATCTAGATAAATATAGTGTCTATCTGATATACAAAGCAATTTTTATCTATTAGAAGTGCCTCTTACTGTTCTGGGTCTTTGAAGGATTCTGCTGTTGACAAATGCTGCTGTTTTACCTGGGAAGATTAATTTCCTGGCAGAGTTGGCTAAAGAAAGTCCCTGAATTTTCCACCTTGTGTGGTACTTTAAGGTAGCATTTGTAATTATGTTATTTTCTGTTAGGAAATGGGAGACCACTTTTTTACTTGTTGTAAGCATGCAGGCTTTTTCTTACATCTCCAACTCGGGGAAAGCAAATAGTACCCAGCTGCTCCGGGTCCAGACCTGGGCTTGCTATCAATAGGCAGATGAGCTGGTAGCTGCTGTTTCTTTTCACATTCTTATCATTTTTAAATGACCTTTACACTAGAACTAGATGAAATGAACTGCAGTTTCCCTTTGAGGGTGCTACGAAGGATTTGCAAATAATAGGCACTAAGAAGTCCCATAGAGCATGTCTTGAAATGGATTTCTCTCTGCTAACTGGGACATGGTAGGATGGAGAAGCTGGAATGTATGCAGTATGTGTTCAAACATGCTTTGGACTCTTACATGACAGCAAGGTAAGTATGTTTAACAAATAGTCTCTCCTAAATTAAGTGGTTGCTACTGTTGTATGAGGTTCCTTTCACTGCCATCAATCACCAGATCCGTCTTGCATACCTCTATTGAAGACTTCATCCTGTGATCCCGGATGGTCAGTCCCTTCGTAATACGAGTTCCCGTTGTGAAGGAAAGTCCCCACCGCACGCCCTTGACGAGCATGTCCTACTGCGTCGCTGAATACCTTGTTTATTTGCTCTTCGGATGGCATCCACCAGTCCGGGTTGGAAGTACAATGCATCCTAATGAACTCTGCAGGGAAACATGCAAGGATAAAAAACAACTTGCCTTTGCAGTGTCTGCTGTTGCCCAGGCATCAAAAGTTCATGGGAAATAAGAAAGGGGGCATTACTGCTCTACTTAAGCAGAAGTAAAGCCTTATGGGGGATGCCATGATAATGCCACTTGGATCTCTTTCATTTCTATAGAAGCGTGTTTCTCCACATGCAGTGTATGTTGTTACACCTGAGCTAATTAAGTGATGCGTGGGACCTGGAGGCAAAATCCCTTCTTGTGGAAATAAGAACGAACTAATTCGAAGTGACGGTTGTGATTCAGCGTGTGCAGTACACGTGCAGCTCAACATGAACGAGAACGTATTTAATTTGAAACCGGGTGAGTATTTCTACCTTAAGGTGATAACTCTTGTGGATCTTTATGATGTCCCTCTGCTGGCTGCTTCAACATCTGCAGGCTGCAGTAGCCCACAACCTGCTTGACAATGTCACTACCACTACCGTGGTTTGCTGCTCCTTTCTATTTGGAATATCTTCCCTTTTTAGGCCTGCTCTTTCCATCTTCCCGATTCTGACACCTATTTTTTAGAGAGGAAATTGGCCTTAGAAATAGCTAAATGAGATGAGAGGGCTAATTTGGGGAGGCTTGCAGTAGTTTTCAATGCAGGAGAAAATGAATTGTACTGCATGTAATTTGGCTATTTAACTCGCTGCTGCTTCCACATACAGCTATTTGTATGTGATGATTACATTCTTTAAAATTTCTTTTTCAGGTTCCTTGACATGCAATATGCTAAACTTGCAGAAGGCGCCTTACCAATTCTGGAGTTTTAACTGCTAGACATAGCTCAAATAGGTGTATTTGGAGTTTGACACATCCAAATACGATTTTAAATGTGAGAGCACCTTATTAGATATATTGGATACACTGTACCTCATATGGAAACCGAGCTTCTTATTTATTCTGTAGCATTAGTTATTCCCTCATGCAGTATTGTGTGTCCCAGGACATTTTTAAATTCTATTTTCTACTGTTGACAAGCCAACAGCACAATAAGTGGCGTAAGGTAACTTCATTACTGTCACCACATCTCGAGACCAGGGAACGCCGTGCTTTTACGTGAGTTCCCGTTCCTGCAAGGTATCTCATCTGTTGGACAATTAGGACATGATTTTTGCATAGCTCCTCCAGCAGATTGTCTGCAAAAGTGATAGCTATCTCGGTTTTAAATTCATTTCCCTGGAAATCCACACAGGCAACAGTAATTCCTACCTAGTTATGTTCACGTGGGGCTCCAGACTGGTGTTTTTCCCAGAGAAATGGTTATCACATAAAGGAGTAATGCTATAATTTAAGCATGCCAGGCTGTTTTAAAGCTGGCTCCAGACATCAGTGAGCTGTAGGAATATATTAAAAATGTTCATAGATGTTGAACCTACTGAGTGCAGAGACAGAAGCAGTTTGTACTACCTGCTGTGGTGGGAAGGAAACAGGAACAGTTTGTATTCCCTGCTACGGTGGGAAGGCATAATTGGACATGCTGAGAATTATTCCGACACCTGTGTTACCTTGGCTTGCAAATGGGTAGGAGCCAGTGGCTAACTCTGGTCCTGGAGAAAGTTGTCATGTTCCCACTAAAGGGAGAGCTGTCTACTCTGCTTTCTCTACTGGTCTTTAGATACTGAATGGTTTTGCTTCCTGTTCAAGCTTCTGGAAATTAAGGAAATTGGCCTTTCTTTTTCTCCCAAGGAGCACTCCACATGTTCTGTATGTCCAGGACCCCGGAAAGGAGAGTGGCCATAAGCAAAAGTCCATCTACAGGTGGAGTTACTCTTAGTCTTGGTGGGAAGCAGGGGGAACAAAGGGGAAGGAAAAAGTATTAACTCTCTGCTTGCACATAAATTATTAGGTGAAACTGACAGTCATTTATAAATGATTAATACAGTCATATTCAGCCTTCATTTTCCAGGACCACTTCTGGGACTCTGAGTCTCTCTCCTGACCTCTGTGCAGCACAGTGTGCAATGGACTTGCTCTTCTCTTAAGCTCTGAGAGAGTACAAGGTCTGAGAGAGTATCACATAACAGGTTAAGAGCTTCCTCTGTAGTACAAAAACCATGAGAATCTTTGCCTAATTTGGTTGCATGTAAAATATGAGTTCATTGCCTGGTTACATCAATATATCCCAACTAGAAGTCTGATCTACTTGGCCTTGTTGGTATCTTTTACCCTAGATGGGCAGATGCTCTGGTTGATATATGTAACCCCTTTGGACTCCAGTTGATTGACTAAAAATATTTTTATTGCTGACTGACCAAAATTTAGCTTCTTACACTGCACTGACAGCTCTTGAAGTCAGTACAACTTATGTTTCAAGTATGTGCTCATATAATACTATGAATTAATTAAAGAAATGAGAAGTATATGCATTTATGAAATGCAGACGCTGATACCACAAACATGTTTTTAACTGGTCTTTAAAAAGTCTCATTTTGTATGTGTCATTATAAAGCCTAGTAACAGCCCTTTCTAACAATTTTAGGAAACCAAAGTTATGAACTGCCGTAACAGAGAATTCTTCTCAATCTAGACCCTTTCCCTGTATTGTCCCACATCCTCACTCTCTGACACAGTGAAACGCTTGCAAAACTCCCCCTCATTGTGAGGGTAAACATGGGGGAAAGTTGTTCTCTTACTTTTTCAGTCAATGTTTTATCAGCGCTCCAAACAAGAATTAAGTCCTTGACAATGTATTTGCATACACGTTGTTTCTCATCAACCTGTAAGTGTTCCTGGCCCCACAAAATGTTCAAACCTGTTTTGAAACTTGGGTTAGCTTTTAACTCCAACGATGCACTGTGGCCTTAAGAGCCATGTGCTAACTAGACGCTAGGCTATGAATATCCCTTTGGTTAACGAGTATCCCTTTGGTTAATTCTGCTGTATAGCAGTGCTAAAAATGACTTGTTTATTATAAAATGATAAAAAGATTGTGTCATTTTCTTTCTTTGCATTTTCAAGTGTATCAGTGTTACGTGCCCTTGTATTTCTCTTCTCTTGTAAATAAGCAGCCCTGTTTTTTCCCATTCAAGAAAAAAATAAACACATATATAATATATACATACATATATATATGTATGTATTTAAAAAAAAATAAAAAAAAGCAGAGGGTTTCTGGCTGCTTGTCACCTGCCTATGAAACCCCTTCTAGTTCTGCAACTGTCAGCCAACTGCTTCTACTGAGCCAGAGCCAATGTGGTGAAATGAGATCACATATGGTGGACACTGAGCGAAAAGATGCAGTACCTCTGAGACATGTTACTTTTACTGGATCCAGAGGACGTCTTTCAGGACCTGTCTCTCCTGACTGCACTGACCTTTTCCTTTTCCCAAGGCCGCATGAGTACTTAAGCTCATCGGTTGTGAAAACAAATCTGATGAGATAGCGAAGGAGCCGTCGTCCATCTTTCTTGGAAGAATTTACAGCCTCATCCCACTGTTTACTAGTGATGTAGACGGGGTAGTTGTTCAGCAACTGCTTGCTCCCCTGGAAAAAAGTGAAATATTTCCATTGCTTATTTTACAAGGCAAATAAGTATAAGATGTCAGTTGCAATAAAAATTATGCTTTTTAACTATCCGCGATCCTGACACGGGAACGCATCCCGAACTGAATGCATAATTGCTCTCACTGAGAAGGAGTACTTTTAAAATTACATTTCCATTTTCTCAAACTTGAATTTGGTGAGGCACAAGGAACATGTTTGCAGAGGTGGCTAATTTTGATAATTTCCACTTTAACATGCAGGTTAAAAAGAGTTAAGAACCAGTGACTGGGTATACTATTTAAGTATAACCTTTCTTCTTAATCTGTTAAAATGCATAAAAGAGGGTCTTTGAAGAGTGTGATCAAATGGATCACTTCATCACAGCTGACAGTTTACTTCAGAGGTGATTCTTTTGGACTATTTTTATAATAAATTTATTAATTCTGTAGAACACACCTGAAACTTGACAGCAGTTATGTTACTGTGAAAAATATAAAGAAAATAAATAAAGGAACTATGAAAACTAAAAGCTTCATTATTATTAATGAATGCCGTATTAACTCAAATTATAGCTTTACAGAAATGCCACCATGTCAGCCGGAAAGAAATTTTGCTTTTAACCTTTGTAATTTGTGTGTTTCAATATTCCAACATGAAATGAATGCTGTGGGACTAATTATGGGGATTCATGTAATCCACACACATTTATAAGCCCTCTTTGGTCAATTGTACCTAAATTGTATTTAGTTCTTGTTGCTCATAAAACACTATAGTTCAGGATCACCCAATTAACGTAAGACAGTGCTGTTAATATACTTGAAATAACTGAAGTACACAAGACACCCAACCCCTAACCCACACCCTCCTAGAGACTCATTCACTTTTACAGCTACGCCTCTTTATGAAAACACAGGAATCTGGAGGCCTAAACACTAAAAGCTTGGTAGAGGCCCCCCCCCCCCCCCCCCCGGCTTTGACTGGAGTTCACAATGAATGAAAAAAAACGAGGGTCTGATGCTGAACAGAGGCGATCACCAGTACACTGCACTTGTGAGCCACTGTTGCAAAGTTCTCCTCCTTGCTTCCACATCTTTGGTATCTGAAAACCCTTGCCCACAATGATAGGACAAGGGGCAATGGGTGCAAGCTGGAACATAGGAGGTTCCACTTAAATATGAGGAAAAACTTCTTCATGGTGAGGGTAACAGAACACTGGAAGGGGCTGCCCAGAGAGGTTGTGGAGTCTCCTTCTCTGGAGACATTCAAAACCTGCCTGGATGCGTTCCTGTGTGACCTGATGTAGGTGTTCCTGTTCTGGCAGGGGGTTGGACTAGATGATCTTTCAAGGTCCCTTCCAATCCCTGATATTCTGTGATTTATAAAAGCATCTTCTGACACGGATTGGGAACATCTTTGAACTTTTTCCTCAGGTATTTTTTTTAGAATTTTTTTGCAAGTTGGATAAATATGTGGAAGGTTGAATTTAGTGAAGATGGTGATGAGGGGGTCCTTGGAGCATCTGTTTGCATGATTTAGGGTACCACCACTCCCAGAAGGGTTAGCACCACTGAGCCTGTGTGACTCTCCTGCTTGTTTGCCTCGGTGCAAACCGAGCTGGCTCGGTGCAAACTGCTGGCAAAGGCAGCTACAAACAAATCCAAAACACTGCAAAGGAAGCCAAAATATAAAGGAGGAGATGGGCTTTGGCTGTCTGATGGGTCCCTATCCTTCCCCCAAAACATCTCAGCCCTTTAGCTTGTAAATCCAAGCTTGTAATCCCTAAGAGAAAGACCCTTCACTTGTAGTCCAAATCTGTCCGTAATTGAAAAGTTTCTCTTTGCACTTCACTTGTCTAGTCCCACCATGGCCAAAGAGCCAGGGTCAATTCCTCCCCCTCCACTCATGGTGGAAGAAGCTGCTTTAATTTTTGCCAAATGCATGTCCCCTGGGAAGCCAGTAATACTGCTCAGGAGCTTTGCCATGGAAAGAACACTCCCTTCACCCAGCCCAGCTCCTTGTCCTCTGCCAAGGTGGCAAAAGGGGTGGGGAAGGAGGAAGGGCAGGGAGACAGCACGGAAAGCTCTTTGGGTGTATGATGGTCTTACGCAGAAGCAACTGTGACCACTCCTGGTGGGAGCTCACACTCCTATTTCCTTGGCTTGCCCCATCACAGCAGTAATACATCTGATCCCTACATTGGTACTAATTTTTTTCAGCAGCTCGTTCAGCATTCCCCTTCTATAAAGCTTATTATTGTCCTACCTTAGATTCCTGAAACATATATTTTTTTCCCCTATTAAAAAAAATAAAATCAAGAAGTAGTGAAGCAAGAACTTTTCTTACTGATAGGCACTGCCCTGCTTCTGAGCCCTGGCTGGCAGGAGCAACGTGATGGAAGCCAGCAACAGCACAGGGTAAGGCTCCAGTCTTGCTTGTCTGTGTCAGGGATGGATGCTAACCCGTGGCTTTGCTAAGTAGCACGCTATCCTAAAAGCTAGCTCTGTCTTAATATGTATCACACCGATGGAAATAGGGTGCAGAAAGGCCCAACATCTAAATTTCATGAGAGCTCACATTACTATTAACTGAGGAGAAGGCAATACTTTTTGCGGAATTTCCTCAGCTCCAATTCTGTTATACTTCTCTTTTATTCCCCCTGAAATTTAGGATATTTTTTCTCGTTTTACTCCAAAGGCATAAGACAGCGTTACGCTGCTCTGTTAAACAATTACTGGGTTCCTGCTACACATACACTTTCATTATGTCCTCGTAAAGTAGAGCACTTCTGGGCAAAAGATTCTCGGTGAATAGATGATGCAGTTTGGTGTGTCCAGCAGTCATTAAACTAAAACAAACAGAAAACCTTCCAGAAATGAAATAAGCAGACCCTGAAGGAAGAACCAAAGTACACATGCGTCCATGTTTGTATTTGTACATGATTGAGCTTATGAATAAAAGATGAGCATCTATGTGTTTAATTGAATAAAAAATTCTGCCACATCACGACAAGCTATTCCATGTGGGACGTTACAGAACAGCCTCAGTTTTTACAGTGCTTGGAAATTTTACTTAGGCAAAAGAGCGTTTAAAAAAGGAAGACGAGTCATTGGAATGTATTGAAGGCATAACAGCTAATGACATATATAAATATATATGTATATATATCTATTTGCATAGGACAAAACTGAGGGGAGGAGCAAAGTGATGCACATCTGAAGTGCTGCAAAGCATCTTCAGTGAACCTATGGTGAGTGGGAGTACGCGAGGCTTGCGCTACGTATCGTTTATGTGCTAAAGGAGGTCAGAGTAGATTTAATTCTTCCTTCTTCCGGTTTTGTTTGCGTAAATTAACGGGTAGTGACATGTGTACACTACATACACAAAAATGTACATAGCAAGAGCCTCAATTACAGGCAGTCTAAACTAGAAAAGTCTCAACAAAACTGCTTCATCTGAGGCATTTTTACAAGCTTGGATAGAAACGCACTGGAGCAAAATTAACGTGAATTACACTACAGCTGATGGATAAATCTCTACATCTACCTTCTAGAGAAGGGGAAGACTTAAATTTCCTGCTTTTCACTGCAGCACTTTTAATCGGAACATGATTAGAAAAAATCCCAGAACTCCGTATCAAGTATAAAATTGTCAATACTCAAATTTTGTTTGGGATGCTTTCTGAGAAGCAAGAGCACTCCAAAGACTTAGAGAAATCTGTATTTGGGTCTGCCTGCAAAATGAAGGAAACGTCTATTTTATTGTTAACCATCTTGAGGCTGCTTTGGAGTTATACTAACTGTATATACATATGTACCTGTGTCCATACACATGACCTGTCGGTACCCCCCACACACGGGCTGCAGCCCCAGTGCACCAACGCCACTATCCGTCACCCAGCTACAGGTGTCACCAGGCTAGACCTAGCCTAAATTCCACCCATAAAAGTGACAATTCTGAGGAAAGGTGAGAGAAAAATTACCCAAAGCAAGGCAAGTGTAGCTGGTGCCGATGGAGGGAGTTACGCTCTGCTCAGTAAAGTCATCCTAGATTATACTACTGATAAGTCTCCTCCATCTGGGGGATTACTCTACCTAAGAATGACACTTTAACAATACATTTTACATATTTTTACTACTAAATATATTCTTCCAGCACCTACTGATTTATTTGCCTGCATGTTTTCAATGAATTGTCAAACAGAAACAGATGCAGCTTGTCTTCACTGTGTACTACCTCAGTCGGATGGTCTGTTGGCTGTGGTACCATAAGCTGGTTGTGATGCTGAAGTACAGTCTTCAAGTAATCTAAGACAGTCTGGCAGGGCACTGCATGAAACAAATCACAATTACTGTATATTAGCTATCCAGCACAAAATATAACAATATTAAATCAAGCAGTGTTCTTCGGGATCTGTTTAGTACGTCTGTGAGATTTACTTCAAATAGGAAATAGTTCTCGTTGTGATTTGTGCAGTCATTTCATTCAATAAATATAAAACAGATATTGTATTTCCTGTGCTGAGATCTCTGACATTGCTTTTATTTTCTGCCCACTAATTTTCAAAGGAGTTTTTTTTTCTAGTTTGAAATGATAATTAATACAAATACAAATTAGGTCAGCAGTGATGGTAATAAGAAAAAAAAAAATCTGTAAATACTGTAAACAGCCCAAGCTATACAAAGGAGAAAACATTTCTTGGACCTAAATCATGCACTGATTAACATGTAAATATGCTCAATTTTTTTTTTTAAAGTACATACTGATTAAATATACTGAAGAGATTTAATGATTCATATGCTTTAATTTCTTTTCCCTCCCTCCTCCCAAATTTGTTATAAAACTAGGTGTTAGGCAAATTGCTTTATTTCTCTTCCCCTCATCCTCCCCCTTTTCCATTCCCATCACTCTCATCCATTTCAGTAGTGGTACCAACATCCTATTCCCTTCTGCTGAGGTGATAGGTTAATTAGGGATGATTCAATTATGGATCTCTCTTAAGCAGATGCTGCCACATCCCTGATTAACTCTGGAGTATTTTTGCGATACAGTGCTTTTCTCCTGAGCCTGAAACACTGTAGGAGAATTAAACAGATATTAACCCAACATTACAACTGACTTGTGCAAGATTAAATAAGCATTGTTTTTAAGGTACCTTAGAACTCTCACATTGCACATGGGTTGCTTTTGTAAAATATTCAGAGATAATCTTAGCTTCAGCTAAAAATCCAGGAAAAATATTGCTATGTTCCTTCTTCTTTTTTTTTTTTTTATTATTTCTTGGCATTCAGCCTTTACACCTGGGAAAAATGTGGTGTTTCAGGCTTTGTCTTAAGCTGGCAATCTGAAAGCAAGCACTGAAATCACTGAGAATGTCGCGAGGTAGGATTTACAGGTTTTTTTTTTTTGCACTCTTTCCTGGATGTTCACACCATGTATGCCCCTGTCCAGGCAGCCAGGGTGCAAAACACCTTTACTCTGTGCAAAACACAGCCTGTACTAAGGGCTAAGTGGTGTTAAACCCAGCAACCCACACGTAGAAATCATGCAAAGTGCCTGGTATGAATAATAAATTCCTATGTCCTTTCACCCCGCGTTGCCTTCTCCATAAAGACAGCTCATCAGTGTGTTTACTCCCGTTTCATTTGATGTACCACACTTTGCCACAGGAGGTTAGGAGGTTATGCATTTGGATAGAATTAGCATTTCAAGTGATTTTTTTTTTTAACTGTTTTATTTCTCCACTGTTTACTGCTTGACCAGGCCAATATCCCAGCAGTGTACCTGCTACACAGTCACACTGCCATATGAGGAGGAGAGCCTGCATGCCTTTTTTTTTTTTTTCTTTTGTAGGGAAAGAAGGCACTTTTAAGTGTCACTGGATGGTTTCAGAAAATATTTTCGATTCTGAGAAAGTCGGAAGGGCAGTCAAGCTTAATAGTTCCACCACCGTGTTCTGTAATGACAGCTGTGTATTTAGCATATAGAAGCAATCAAGAAATTCAATCCAAGTTTTTCCATGAAATAAAGGAGAAAAATAACCACAGGTAACATTTTAGTACACTGGATATTCATAAGAAGGTGTGGCAAAAAAAAAATGATTTGGCTTTTCCCTCCCTGTTTGTATAAACAAGGAAGCATATGTGGGAAAAGATTTTTTTTTTTTCCCTTGTGGATGAACTGAAGGGTAAGATTAGATTTTGAGACCCTTTTCTGAGACTCTGTGTGTGTCTGCTATCTGGCATGTCCAAAACAAAGATCAAACTAGGAAGACCCATGCAGAGGTTACTCTCTGATTAAGCAAATGTCCAAGGAAGAGGCATAAGGATCACTAAAGCTCACTGCTCTGCGGAAGTGTCAGAAACCCTGCAACAAGGTCAGGAAAACCTCCCACCCCAGGGGAAGTTACTGTGGGTAACCAGCATCTCCTGTGGGATCCTGGATCTCCTGCGAGGTGACAGCAAAGACAGAGGGGGCTATGATGGGTGACTGGATTATGATGGGCAATTGTGCTACTGCCTGAAGGAAATTTGCCTGATACTTGGAGAAGAGCTGAGTGATAGTTGGGAAATCAGATTTCCTTGTGAAGTATCCCTTTCCTGCCCTGCCTAAATGTGTCACTTTTTATTTAGCAAGGTCACCGAGGACACTGTTGCTGAAGCATCAGTGGTACCTGGGAGCTTTAGATTTCTTTGGTTCCCCTAAAGCTGGGCTCAAAGCAGCCTGTGAAGTTTGCACTTGCTTTTCTGGTTATCTTGAATAGCAAAAACGCCTGATGGTGACCTGATGGCTCTAACATACTTGGTATTATTACCTGTATTTATATATGTGGAACAACATTGGGCCTCAGAGGAAAAAGACAATATAATGCACCCACGGGAAGTAATTTCACTACAGGCTATCCAAAGATATATTTACCTATGTTTTTCCAAAGGGATGAGGCACAAGCAGAAGACAAGAGGAAACTTTAACCTGTTGTGTCCCCAGCACATGACGTACAGCTCTACTTTAACTGCATTCTGCTGATGAAATGCTTTCTCATTACTGATGACAAATATTACCGGTACTAAAAGCCAGCTGAAGCTTATAAATACTTATGTCTTCATAAAGGCAGTAATGTTTCAAGCACAAAAATGTATGATTTTTGTTATCATTTCAGAGACTGGAGGAGTCTGCCTGCTTTTGACTTGTAAAGCCACTGTATATCGCTGTTTGCTGTGGGTACAAATAACATCAGCCTTCCAAAGACCAGATGCGCCTTGCAAAGCCGGGCTCCTTGAGCTGCTGGATTATCCCATACCTGAAGAAATCCACAAAGAGGGAAGGATGAGGCCAACAGTCAAAACTTTGGTTTTGCTTCTGTGTCCCTCTTACAGCTCTGCAAGCGTTCTCTTTGCCGAGAGGTAAGGGGAACAATTTCCTCTGAATCCTGCAGCAAACCTAACTTTGTAAGAGCCTGCAGCTCCCAACTCCGAGGATGAAGAAACATTTAAAACTACTAGCTCATTTATTTTGTATTTCTTGGACTTTGATGTGCTATCTAGGGAGTTAACAAGATCATAACCCCGAGAGCTGATTCTCTGCACACGTATGCTCGTATCCACTACCACCAACAGGAATCTGTGCCTACTGTAGCTACCAGGAAAGGTGCTAATGTTGAAATAACGCTTGTTATGATTTAGGAGAAAGCCTGTGGGGTGGCAGTAATTTTCCTGCCCACTAGGAAGAAGTTTCCACAGCCTTCGCTTTCTGGAAGTGACAGTGACTCAGAGAAGACACTGGAAGTGGCACAGTAACCTGGCCTGCAGCAAGTGACAAGAGGAGTGACATCTTTGCAGGAGCTAAAGGGCAAGGAGGAGGTGCTACGGGGGACTTGTCATGCTGGGGAAGGCAGGTCTTGCTAAGATGTTAAGCAGTGACTAAGCAGGACACCCGTAAGAGGTGGCAGTTCTTCACTGTTTATTGATCCAAGCTATGAGGCTTTGTTGCTATTCCAGGCATCTCTACTCTGTAAGAAATGCTGCTTCGGCGTAGCTTGACACAGCTTTCTCTGCGGAGTATCCTAATTTCCAATAAATAGTTGAACGGCGCAGTGGCCACCGGCTGTGCTGATGACAAAAGCTGGGCTGTGATCTCTCAGTCTGACCTGCCACACAGCTCAGCAACTCCCCAGACCAAATCCTCTTTGCACCAGACCATCAGCAGGTAAAACACAGCACAATTCAAGTCATTATCTCCCAGAGATGCAGTTTCTACCCTTGGCACATTGTTATGGCATGTGCGATTTCACCCTAAGAAACATGCACCTTATTTCAAGTCTGCATTTTCTTTTCCTTTGACTGGGTCTTACTAAGTCTTTGGAAAAGAAATGGTAAAACCGTGTCACGTTATGTACTTATAGTTAGTAGTGAAGCAGTTTTTCCTTCTTCTCCTTGCTAAACTCAACACTGACCTTCCTGAGATGCTGGCTCACACTAAAAGCAGAATCCCTACACCAACCTATGTGTCTGCACATCCAAAGACCATGCCAGCCCTTTTGGAATGTTGTGCACCAATAATCAGTCAGAAATCCACCACATCCTCCAAAAGCCTGTCTCAGTGTCCGTTCCCAGTGGCTGAAACCAAGTCAAACCCGCGTTCTCTGTGCCTCAACACAGGGTGATGCTGCACCGTGTTTGACCAAGTATGTCTCCTCTGATCTCCCTCACCCACTGTTACCTCTGCACCACCCACAAGCTGTGAGCAATGACTATATACTTTCTTTCAACAAAGTATTAAAAGCATGGGCTGTGAACAGCTTCACAAAGAATGCCTCCAGATTTTCAGCTGCATCATGGCAATTTCCCTAATACAAACATATTTGCATTTTTTAAATCACTCTTTGTAATATAATGTTATGGAACACCCTGAATATCTGCAATATCCTCATCAACCAAACTTTTGATTTCATCAAAACCATAATTTGGCAAGATGTTGCCTAGTACTAACTCCATTATTATCTCTTAGTACTCTATTAATTGAAACTGGCATCAGCTGTGCAACTGGTATGCCTGGGCTCAGTGTCGAGCCAATGAGCCTACAGTCATCTGGGACATCTCATGTGTCCTTTGAAAAAAATTAATCATACAGTATTTGCATCTTTCCGTCTTCAGGAGCACCCCAAATATAAAACCCAAAACATAAAGTCCTCTTTCTCCACTTTCTTTATTTTTTAGCTCCTGAAGTGAGTTGTCCAAATCTCATGATTTTGAAAACGTCACACTTTGGTAGCAGCTGCCTAATGCTTTTGGTAGTAAGTTGATGTGCATTCAAGGATGAAAAGCTGGTGTGCTCAAGCAGTTACTGCTACCAGAGGCTCTTCTGGTGATGCCAGTCACCAAAAGACAGGCTCCTGACTCTGCTCTTGAACCACACTGTCGTACAGCTCGAGCTGGGATCAGCACCTCTTTATCAGCACTTAGAAAGGCCAGCAATTCTAGCCCTGACTAACAAGGTCTTCAGTTGCTCCAGACACTGGGAGGGAGCTGAGTCAGACAGCTGAGGTTGTGGTCCCAACCTGAAGTTGCTATTGAATGTGTTCTAATACCCAGAGTTACAGTGGAAATGGGAAATATTTCTACCTGCTTACCATCACCTTCATGTTACTGATGAGTGCATCATTTTGCTGTTCATGAATACCAGAACAGAAATACTCAATGACCAGATGCATATTATTGACAAAGCCTACAATTTTTAACCTGTTAATGGTCTGATAGTGTTGTAAGGACTCTATTATATTTTACCTTTAATTTGCCAAGGAAAGAATGTATTCCAGGTACAATTTTTGTTATTAATTTCCTACTGATCCTAATCACTGCTTTTTGCTCATCACCATCAACTTTCCTTCTGCTCTATTAATTATGTTTCTAACTGTTCCTTTGCTTTCCCTCTAAGCTGGCTGTTTTTGTAAGCAGCATGAAACTTTTCCTCCTAGATAGTTATTTTGGGCCTTCTACAGTATGCTTTTAAATGTTTCACAATTATCCCCCATTCTTTATTTTTCCTTTTTTTTTTTTAACGTTTGGCTCTGATAATTGTTTCCAACTTTTCTGAAAAGTGCCAAGAACATCTCTATTATAGGTCTGGGCTGGACTTTTGCTCATTATAAATATTACTGAGCCACAATCACTCATATCGCTGTATGTCAAAATAAGGGCTCTCATTCACCCTCCCAAAATGTGGCCTCCAGTGTAACACACGCCAGGGCTGGTTATATTGCCAAAGCACAGCACTGTGATGGGATACTGGGGCTTGCTGTAAATAAGGCATATCTCCAATGTAAATAAAGTATATCTCCAACCTCTCCCGTGGCATCAGACAACCCTCTTGAGAAGGGACGGCGCATGCTTGGCCGCATGTCTCCCCATGGTGGCCTCAGCCCCGTAAGCAGAGAGTAAGAAATCTGGTTATTCTGTTCACTAATGAGATTTTATGCTCTGTGGCTGACACTGGCTGGTATTCCTCCTGGTGTTTTGCACAGCAGAAGGCAAATCCCTCAGCACTAAAGCCCACTTCCTTCTGACTGGCCAGGGAGGAGGAGAACTGTGAAGTGTGTACATCCACATCCACCCTGCTCAGACCAGCAGCTCTTAGTTAAGACTGGCTCAGCATCCCAACGCGTCCTCTTTTGCTTGACCTTGAGCTATTCTTCACTCCGAGTTCATTGCAGGGCATTTCTAAATTGATGCTCGACTGTCAAAAAGATGTAACAAATGATAGGGAACCTGCTGACGAACCAGATAGCAGTGTGAATTTCTTACAGCGTTAACGGAGATGCCTTCTCTGCCTGAGATTTGGACAAGTGTGCAGTATAACACGACTTGGATCATTTTAGCTCATATGCCCATTTATTTCAATAGTCAGCTGAAAGCCAGTGAAAGCTGCACGGATGGGCTGTGAAGACAAGTTGCTGGGGTGCAGTGAGCTGGAAAAGAGCGAGGGGCAAGGAGAGATGGGGTTAGTAAAGAGGAACTGATCTGGGTGCTCAAGACCCTACAAATTTGCATGTTTGTAAATGGGTGGTAAAATAAAACCAGCACCAGAAGAATTGACATTACATGCAGAAGGGTGTTAAAGATTGGCTAAACTGACCTACGTGCCCTGCCAAAAGGCGGGAAAGCAGAAAAACTGACAGCAAATATCCCGTTACTTTTAAAATCCCTCTTTCATTTCCCTTTCATTTTCTTTTGCAAAGGTATTTCCTCCAGAAAGAATATGCCCCTTCCATACACCCCTGGGATGTCCACCTCTGCCTAAAGAGCAGAAGAGATAAAACAAGGCAGCTGTGCATCTCTCATCTAAGCAATGCCACAACATTCTCCTGTGGCTTTTATTTTTCTCTGTGCTCCCTCACTTAAGCAGAAAGTACCTCTTTTTGTCCTCTCTTACAGGTGTGAAGTCTTCAGGGCAGGGACCTTCCCTGTAAACCTCCCTACACAATTAATAACTAGCAGGGAGAACAAGGGGCCCTTGGTGAGAGGGGGGAGAATTTCGTGTCACTAAAATACCAAGTGATGACCCATAAAACACAAAGGGATGTTGAGACCAAAACTCTTGGTGGAAGCTCAGCCTCACCAGGCTCAACCACAGCTCCCCACAAAACTCCCACCAGAGGTCCTGCTCCCCAGCTTCGGCTAAGAAACCTGACCCCCTCAAATTCTCGTATTTTTTTACCCAGAAACATGGAGAACACAGGTTAATAAAGCCCTGGCCTGCTGCAATTAGGTGTTTCAGTAAGTTTTTGTACTCAGGCAGGTTTAACAAAGTAAGGTGGCACCCTTAAGCTGCAGGCAAAGCCGGGCTGCAAATTCAAAGGGGTTCTCGTGCCAAACACTCAGCAACCGTGCTCGAGGCTCTCTCTTCCCCAAGTAGCTTCATGCTTTGAAGCTGAACAGCAGAACGAGGCCAGAGATCAGACCCAAAACATCCAGAACATCAAGGGAAACCAAAGAAGTGGTTAAATGTGAACATCAAGAAAAAGGACCAAAAAAAAGAGAAAAGAAAAGGACATGAAAAAGTGATCATCATAACCCTTGATGGCTGCTTTATCTACGCTGCGGCTGTGGTAGGCTCTTTGGAAACGCGATGCTCTGAAAGTATAAAGGAGACAGGATTTGTAGGGGAAAGTAATATCTTTTATTAGATCATCCGATATAGTCATGAAAAAGAGTCAAGCCTTGGGCACACAAAACCTCCTGGAGAAACTTGTCTAACTTTTTCAATTACATTGATACTAACTCTGCCTGCAAAACCCGCTTTCCTTTGGCTACTTCCGGCCACCATGAACATTGTCTCTGTAGGTGATCACCCCTCTATGTTTGGAGGGGGTTCTTCACCCCCATTCTCCAGCGGTTTGCTGGAGCATTTTTTTTGCCACCCACCCAACAAGGTAAGAATAATTTTTATATTTATCACACACTGCTTCATCTAACTTAACTGTACCTTTTCACTGCTCTCAGGCTGGTTTGGCCCAAACCATGCAGCAAAGAAGCTTGGAGGCAAACTCTCTCTCACGACTCCATGCCTTTGCTTTAACCACCTGGAAATATTTTTTCCCTTTTAGACTAAAAGCTGTGGGAAAATCCTGCTGGCAATACTGAAGGAGAACTGCTTAATATCCTTACATATTAAAGGGTTTAAATCCAAGTCTTATACTCAGTCTCACAAATAAGTCTTTAATTTTACTATTGGGAATGTATCAGAGCCCTAGTAATTTTTATACAGAGGGAAGAGATTAGGCGACATTTTTCTCCTCGTATAGATTACTTTGTGCTGTTCTTGATGGTGTCAAAACCTTAAAGAGCCAATGACAACTTTGCCAAGGTCCTTCCAGGCATTGGCTAATCTTTAAGTGTTTTTTAAAACAAGACAAAATTATACACTGAACAAAAATGTTTCTCTCTTTTTCAGTTGAACTGAAAATGTAAAATGTTCAGTTTATCTTTTTGACAAAAAATATAAAATTATGGGGGAAAACTGCACAATTTGCAAGATGTCACATGGCTCCAAACTCAAAGCACTGAAATAGCAATTTTACTTCATTTATTCCATAGCTGAAACAATTAAGATTTCACACAAATTTAAGTATTCTTTCAGTCAAATCAAATGGGTATTTTTTTGAGAAACACTCTCCCTCAATGACCAAAACATATGCAATACTTCACCCACGCAATCACTTTTCTCCAGTGATGACCTACCAAAGAGTGATGCTAGGCTACGGGCAAAGAGATCCTACAGGACCGAAGGACTTCTACAGCAACAGGGCAGAGTCCCTCAACTGAAAAATCTTTATTTTCTATGTCCAAAAGCTATGGGAGGATACGGTTTGCGTAATATTTGTTAAAAAAAACAAAACAAAACAAAAAGTCGCTGCCTTTATATCTGCTGAGAAAACACTCATCTTCCCGGTAGTCTCTTTGTGAGCCACGCAAATGGTGCTTTGCAGAGCTAGAGGCAAAGATGTACAGCGGTAACTATTTTTAGATGGCAAACTCTCATGGATTTAAAAAGGGCTTTTGCATATGGAAAGTTAAAAAAAAAGCCACAAAAAACCAACCCACAAATGCAAAGTGTTTCAGGAAAAGGATAAAATGATTCATAGAGTAGAAGGGAGGGGTCGGTGCTTTTAACTTCCATTGACAGGGTTGCTGTGGGAGCCTCAGCGCCTGCGGGGAGGGCATGGTGCTTGCCTCCCCCCGTCCCATGCCAGCCTCACCAAGCAGCTCTGGCCCAAGTCCCTCAAGGATGAGAAGGAAAACCACTATGTCAAAAAAAACCCCAGCTCTTTCAGCAGCTTGACCCTAAAGGGGGCTACAGGAGAGATGGGGAGGGACTCTTTATCAGGGAGTGTAGCAATAGGACAAGGAGTAGTTGTTTTAAACTGAAAGAGGGTAGACTTAGACTACTAAGAAATTCTTTACTGCCCCATCCCTGGAAGTATTCAAGAAGAGGCTGGACAGGGCTTTGAGCAACCTGGTCTAGTGGGAGGTGTTCCAGCCCATGGCAGGGCGATTTGATCTAGATGGTCTTTAATGTCTCTTTCAGCCCAAACGATTTTATGAAATCTATGATTGATGGGGCAGTCCAGCAGCCTCCAACATTCATCTGCCTCCACAGTTGCTTCTCCAGTGCACTAATTACCTTGCCTGACCTGTTGGACTTCCAGCATGAGATGCACGTGCATGCAGGGAAGAAAGCTTGTGCTCCGAGATGACTCTGATGTGATAGATGGTGGCATACACCAATGAAACCATCTGCAGAGGGTTTCTGGCTCCCTCCTGGGGCAAACAGCGTCTTGATTGGCAAAAAACCTGCTCAGAGAACGAGCACTGCACCTGTTTACATACAGACTTGGGCGTTCCACGTGCCACAGAAATTTCTGCTGGCTTCTTTAGCAGCAGAGGCTAACTATAGCAAAATCAGCACTGGAGAAAAAACCAATCAGACATTGCCTTTAGTTGATTTTTGATTAACCTTGCGCAGTAGTAGCTGTGGGACTGCCCAGGGAGCTCAGACCCCTGTCCTCCCACGCATCAAAATCAGAGGGCACCTTCTGTGGCTCTTAAGTCATCCTGAAACAGCCAGGTCACTTTAGGCCTATCTGTATTCCTCACCCAGACACCAGCAGAAATGTTTGATGTTGACTTTCTGTTAGGTGATGAAGTCATACGTCCCTGCACATTTGTTTTCTGTTTGCCTGCTTCCTTTGGTACACTGCTAACAAGGTGTTTCATTACTCACGAGGAGTGAAAAAGGACTATGTTTACATGTTTACCTCTCTTTTAAAGGGAGATGAAGAGTAACTGTGATGACCCAGGTAAATACTGGCTGCTTAGCTCGGCATTAATCCTAGCAAAATACAGGCAATCGCAATGGGATTCAATTGACTGAGAACTAAAGAATACGAATACAATTAACACCAGTCAAAATGGTCTTATGGAAAGTGGATCTTGTCAGACTAACCTGATTGTCACTCTTCGATGAGATTATAGGTTCGCTTGAAAAAGTTGGGCCGAAGAGATGTAACAAACCTAGACTTCTGGAGAGCATTTAACATCCTACCATGAGTTACGTGACTGCAAGAGCAGCAATACACATCAGTAAACTACAGCACATATGTATTAAGAACCTGTTACCAACACCTCAAGTACCTGTCACTGGGAGAATCATCACGAATAGATGTGTCTCCAGCACATCTGGAGTGTGGACGGACTGACAGCAGCCTCGATACCATTCAACATTTCTAACCAGAATCACGAAGTTAATTTAAAACAACAACAACAACAAAAATCTGGATGATACAGAAGTTGGGGAACCAGCAAACAGGGCGCAAACAGCGCAACCAAAGCATTCCAGATCACTTAATGAATGAACGCAGGCAAATATAATGTACGTGGAAATGTGCATGGAGTGAAAAGTTCAGCTGCACAATCGATGGCTGAATGACCAGGGCAACCACGAGTGGGAACAAAGAGACTATTCACCTCCACTCAGGCAGATAGGAACATATTGCACGTTATTTCCAATGACCAAATTTTAAAGAAATGAGCAATGGGGAAGAAAAGAACTACAAAGAAGGATTCAACTCATTTGGGGAGTTTTAAATGGTTCTGTTTGCCCATTTTATCTAAGATGAAAATTAAGTCAGCTTTCTATCTGTAAGTACCTTCATCCAGAAAATGTACTAAGTCCTATACAGCACTTCATTTAGTAGAGCAAAGCATAAAAGTCAATGGCTAGAGCTGGTTTCAGATAGCCAGGCAGGGAATTCGGCACACATTTTTACTAATGTAATTAACCACTGGAGTCAAGCGTCAAGGAAAGAGGTAGAGCCACTGCTTCTCAGTGTCTCCAACTCAGGACTGGAGGCTTTCTGAGATATTGACTCAAATATAAGTTATACTTCAGTCAAAGTGAAAAAGATCACTAGGTTCAATATAGGTGACTGATAAGTCAGATTTCAGACCCTAATGATAATTTTTGATCTTTTACTTCTGAAACCAGAACCCAAAAGGAGTTAAGTCCACACAATTCCCTTTGTCACAGTGTTTTCATGTGATGTAGGAACCACTACTGAATCCAGTGAGAGTATACCAGTTATGGTGACTTTAGATCTTGGGAGGGATGGGGGAAGTATGCTAAACTTTGGATTGTCAATGTGCTGAACAATGTTGGTTATGGGATTTGCTGGTACCACCTAGGGACTAAGGCACAACAGGAACCTGCAATGTAGTACACAAATAATTCACACTATATCGTGGGTAGCTGGGGAGAAGAATGATGGAGACTACTGCTTGCTTTTTGCTCAGATTTTGCAGGATACATATTATGTATACATATTATTGTTATACAGATTATGCAGATACATATTTGGACAGTGGTTAGTTGCTGCCTCCTTCTTTTCTGCATAGTTAGCAGCTTTGGTGTATTTTCTCTCTTGCAGTCCACGCTAAATGGCTTCTCCGCCATCTAGGGATTAGTTAAAACAACTTTGCATGGATCTTACCCCAGCACCCGAAACTTTAGCTAGCAAAGGTGCAGCTCTCCAGCGTTTACAAATGTGCCAGAAGTGTGTTGCATACTCATTTCCTTCCTAAATTCCGGTTTGCTTTTAGTATTAGCATTTGAGCTGTATTTTTGCCAGTGCCTAAAGTTTAGAGGACATGGGTCCAAAATACTTTATTCTCATCCAATACCACTTTTCAAGTATGTCAGTGCATCTTAAGAGTGAGAAGTCCTAAGTTTATAGGGACAAGAGAAGTATTTCACAAAGGGGGTTCCTATTACATGTTTTTCTCTTGTCTGCTTTCTCTCCCCAGTGGCAGCTTGGTAGTCCTGAACTGGAGAACTTGTTGCCAAGATTTTTTTCAGGTATTATCTGAAGATGAATGGGAGCAGATGTATTTATGCTTCTTTCTGAGCTAACAGCAACTTAGGAGATACTGTTCAAGGTAAAAGCTAAATCTATTTTGGTTAAAAATATGGATGTAACTTCGAATAGTTTCTTTAAGTAAGCAAAAAATGAGCTCCAAAAGTTTATAAACTGCAACATTACTTAAAGAACAATAGAGATATACAGGTATGAAAGCACACGCTTGAAATTACCATGACAAATCAATGTTTGGAATTTGGGATTACAAGTGCACCCCATCCGGAACACAGATCATTAGTCTAGCACTCACAATTGGTATAGATGAGTATCAGCAGATAATTTTCCAGTAGGCACAACTATAGGAATTTTGGGTGGAGAGAAATTCCAATGTTTGATTACTATGACTACAACCTTGAAAGACAACTGGAACTTAAAACAAACTGTTTTCATCACCGACTGACAATATCATGTGGCAGTGGATTATTTACCTGGAATGCTCTCCAATTTTCTACGAAGTTCCTCGTTTTCTTGTTGCAATGAAATTACCTCCTGCTCTAGCTCTTGACACCGAGGGCAGTAACCTTCTTCCTCTTCCTCCTCTTCCTCCTCTGGAAGTGTAGAAGATGATGGGTGACCGTGAGATTCAGACGTTGCCGGAGATGTCCATCCACCTAAAGTGTGTACTGGAGAGGTTGAAAGTGGATCCACATCTGCCAAATGGCTAAAATCATTTACTGATGAGGTGTTCTGAGAAGGGAAGCTCCCAGAGAGCAAATAGTTCTGAAGGGAATCAGTAAAAACTCTCAGAAAGGCTGAGGTTTGTTGTTTCTTTTGCATATACTGCATCTCTATGTCTAAAATGTCTGACGTCTGACTATGGACCATTTTCCCGAGCTGACATTGCTCTTGTCTTTCACTATAATTTGGGTTTTCCTGCTTTATACAAGAAATCATGGACTGAGAGTGATTGTTGTCCAGTAGTTTTCCACCACAATTTAAGAGACTTAGAACCCGGCTGCATTGTTGGGCAAAGGCATCCAGAATCATTCGACTCTCTGAAACAGAAGAAAAGATGAATCACAGAAACCTAATGCAAAAGGTTATGCCAGGCAGTAGCAGCTAGATGAACGTACACAATCGTTTACAGTAGCATGCATTTTATTTCTGAACACATTAAAATTATAGCTTCTGCTTTAATACTTCTGCAACGCTGTGATTTAAAACAATCCCGACTTTGCTTCTATTTTGAGAGTGCCCTTGTGCCCTTGCTGTTAATCAGAAATGCATTGTGATGATAGTCACTGCTTACTGCCATCTCCTTTCAGAGGGATTAAGACAGGAAAATGGAGAAGAAAACACAAATTCCATCCAATTTGCTACAAGTAAAAGTTCAAGTGAGTATTTCTCTGGAAGCCTGTTTCAGGCTGCTGGTGGGTATTGCCTGCACATATTTGCAGGACTTTGCACTACACCTTGATATGTACTGCTCCTCTGCAGCAAGGCATCCAAGCTTTGGTTTTTCTCCCTTTCATCTCTGCTCCACTTGCTTGGCATTTGGGTGTGGGACACTTCACATGACCCACCCCCAATTCTATGAACTTTGCTTCTATTCCTTTCGCTTTAGATTCCAGATATGTCCAAGAACAACTCAAGAGTGATAAGCACAAAAACCTCTTCCTACACCAAAGAAAGGCACCAAATGTACGGCGTGAAGCTCCTCTGGTCAGAGGAGGAATTTTTTCTGTCCTGCTGACCTCCTATGAGTTTGTGGGAAAGGCCAATATCACACAGTGGAGAGCAGCCCAGAGTTCTTCAAGCTGCTTTGGACATAATCAGGAAACTCCACCTGGGGCTGTGTTGCAGTTTGGAGGCAGCAACTCAGCTCTGGAACCAGGACTAGGATGCCACACTGCATCCAGTCAGCCTTGTCTCTAATGACAGGAGGTGTCACATCTCAGGGAACAGTAGCAGCTACAGCCTAAAATGCTATTGTAGGATGGTTCATTCCTGAGCGCCTGTGTATGAAGTCAAGCTGCTCTAACAGTTCTTGGACCCAGATGGAAAATGACCAAGACACCTGGCTCTAATTTGTGGTATAACCTGTTAGGTTCCCAGATAAAAATAATGCCTTTTTGAAATTTTTTAGCTTATCCACAGCTGAGTTCCTCTAGGTGCCTAAAAAGATGTAGCTAACATTTTGCATGAGTTAAAAAAAAAAAAATCCTGGTAGGTTTAAGCGCTGCCAATTTTGGAGAGCTCTTCTCAGGCAGGCTTGACTTTTAGAAAGTGACAAATGCATTTACTTCTGAAAAGGCAACCTGCTACAGATGCATGAGATGAAGCACCCCAGACCTTAATCTATCTTAACTTCATCATTAGATGAAAACATAGCCTTATCACGTCGATAATAAATAAAAGAACAGAAATGTTCAGAATTCGGCCCTTTAAGAGGTGGCACTTCTCACGGTACTTCTCCATGATCCAGAAGACATGCCTTCCGGAAGAAAATATACTTCATACTGAGGTTAGTACGGCTGGCCTGAAGAACAGTTGAAACAACACTAATTTGCATTTTGCCATCCTGCAGATCTCTGTGAAGAGGACAAGGCTGAAGGAGCATACCAATGCTTTCAGTCTTAAACGCAGCCTGAAGAGACCAGCCCAAGGACGTGATCTCCTGGGGACTTGACCGTAAGAACAGGGACACGAGGTGGACAGGGTAAGAAAAGGTGCAGTACTAGGCTAGGAGGGTGCCCAGGGCCAAGCAGGGAGAGCCCGCTTGTATGAAGAAGATTGAGGTGGCCCCAAGACCATTTAAGATACCCCCAACAGTCATCCTCCTGTGCTAATGGCTGGTATCACACCCCAGCTTTGTAGATGGGCTCAGCCAAACCAGGGCAGATTTCTCCAACCCATCTTTGATCCAAAACATGAAGCAACACCCTCTGTCCACATTAAAAACTCAAAAGGGCAGAAAGGCACAGGCGTTGCTGCCCCCCTTCACAAGCGGGTGCCTGTGAGGTGATGGGTCCTCTACAGCTTCCATACCTGCTGTCCCTCCTTCCCTTCTACTGCATTCTCTTAAGACCACCTGCCTTTAACCCTTACAATGCACATGTAAAATAACACAGCACGACAAATGTAACATAAATTAAAAGAATGGAACCCCCGTGACATTGCAGCTTTCCAGCTGGGACCTAAAGATAAATCAAAAGAAAATCAAGAAACTCAAGCATCGCTAACACCTTCAAGTTGGGGCTTTCTTTGACTTATTTTTTACTTCCCACATTTCCCCTTTAAAATTATTGCAGGACAATATTGATGGGAACTTTGCAATCCTACTACAGAGCAGGTTTTACATTCATTTTAATCCTCTAATCCGATTCTAGACCTGAAGTCATATTTACTGTTTGTATTTTAATCATTATGGTCCCTGTTGACAAAACAGTTACTCATTCTTTGTGTATCCTTGTTGCAAGGGGACAAAATACGAATGAAACAACTGAAAAAGGGATTAGATTAGTATAAGAGATGTTATTCTAATATTATGGTTTCTCCTAAAGTATGGCAAAAAAGTAACCTGACATTTCAAATACCAGCTTTGAAGAATGCTATAATACACAGTAACATCAGTAAAGATAAAATTAATGATTAGTTTTGTTGTAAAATTGAATGCATTAGGCACATTCACTGTGATAATGGCTTAAAATGTAACTGAAATTTCATACAGAAATGACAGTATTGATTTAATCTTCAGTTCAGTATCAGATCTACTACAAAGACACAATAACAGCAATTACTGCTTTTTTTCTTAACTTTAACCCATACTCATAAAAATGAAAGTCATGACAAGGCAGGGCTATACTGAAACGCCAGCAGCGAGATTTGCAAATGCTTTTTTCCTGGGTACTGCTGGGCAGCAGTAGCAAGGGATGCTCTCAGCACACATTCTGGAAACATCTGGCTCTGTGCTGAAGCGGGTACCACTTTGAAGCGACTTTTACACCAGTAATGCTACACGGACCCACGCTCAGAACAACCCTAAATGAGAATGATAACTGCAGTTATTTCTTGCGATGGGGAAAAAATAAAAACAAATGCTGCCCATTTAGCATGTATTGTAGAAACTGGGATTTCAGCTTTTATGGACTCACTGTAATTAGAAATGCAAGGACTGTGCAACATCTAATCACTACAAAATGACAAAAAGTTGGTTTTACGTGAAAACTACTGAATAACCACTGATCTATGATTCTTAATTGATTTAATGTAATGTATATATTTTCTAGGAAAGGAGGATTCTGTTGAAATGATTGCACTGGGCTAAAACAGTGTAAACAGTTTATTAAAGTCTTATTGTGCCTCTTCCTTATTACAATGCTCACCAACCATGTAATTCGAATGTCTTAGGCCCTGCAGTCTTTAGTCTCACAGAACTTCTATCGACTTTAACTAGACTTTTGCCTGAAGGTGGACTTGCCAGATCGGGCCCACAAAGTGCTAATAGATCAGGATTAAATCGCCAGAAGTGTAAGTATTCCTAACTAGATTATTTGAGAGTGCAAGCAAACAGAAGATGGTATCACAAGGCAAATCAGGTACCAACTCCTGCATAAAGAATTCATCTCTACATCTTTTTCTCACTGATGCTGAACGATGTGGTTTCTTAGCCATCCAACTGTCAGACTAAAATCAGGGGTTTAGTAAGAGCAAACTGCTGAAACTCAACCTGGCAACTTACACTGATGCATCAGAAAAGATGTCTGGAGAGACTGGCAGGTATAACATCAGTTTTTTCTACACCTGAGAATCTTTTCAATACTTTGACCAGACAGCTGTATTAATAAGGCATTGTGTTGGGTCTCAATGGCTCTGGATTCAGGTCGTGACTTTTCTACAGTTCCCTTTGTGATCTTGGGCAGATGGTTTAAAAAGTCACCTTTATAACTATTGAGCAGGTCTGAATACCGTACATTCTCCCCTGCAGGGAATGTATTCATTGGTATTTAATTTTCTGGAAGATTTGAAAGTCCAGGTTCCTTAGCAATTTCTACCATCTCACTCTTTACCTTCCAGTGTTTGTCCTCTCGCTTGAGATTTTCTATTTCTTGATTTATTGGATTATTATCATATTATAATTACTTTAGATCCTGGGGAAGCAGCTCTGTACTCCCCAAATGGCTTGTCCATGCATGTAAACTGTCATGTTTTTAGACATAAACACTGCTGCAAATATTTATGCCCAAATGATAAAATCCAGAGCATTTGACACCTTTCATCCCAACTAAGCAATGCTTTCTTGGACATTTTGCATGAAGATCACTGAGACAGTCCAACAGATGAAGACTACAAGTGTTTGGCCATTTCAGTAGCGATCTGGCAGATCTAATTCCAGAGGAGGGTTCCCAGCTTCTCAGTTAAAGCCAAAATGATGATCTTCACCTTCTCTATTCACTTAAAAACTTTTTTCTGCCTGGATGTGGTAGAGCTTGATTAACTGGTTGTGTTAAATGTGACAGGTTGCTGGCACAGGAGTAACACCTCTAAGACAGCTCTGCTCTTCTTTCTCTGCTTTCCAGGAAAGTCCATCTTAAATTTTAAGGTGCACTGTAAAGTCTATGTCATGCTTTCCCAAGGAAAAGCAGTTTCTTTGGTGGCTATGACAGTCTTTAATGCACATGCTACCAAAGACAAACATTCTTTTCGTACCAGGAAAAACTGAATAAACTAATACAGAATTATTATTTTACAGGAGAAAATGGGTATCTGCTGGAGCTTTGAATGCATCCATTTGTGTGGCTTCAGCTGCAGCAGTGATGGTCAGAGTAATCGTTATTCGCTAGAGGAGAGAGAAGGCTTGTGCTGCAGTGCAGCTCCACATTTCTCGTTGTATGTTGACATTTCTCATGCAAGATCTTTTCCTGCAGGATGGGATCTCAAACTAGGTACTATCTCACAATGATGCAGGGTAGAAAACACTTGGTTTTCCTCCTTCCCATAACCTCTCTCTCTGCAATTCTTCTGGAGTCCAAAGGCCAGGGTGTCCTCTTAGAGAGGGACTGAGGAAGAAACCATTCCTTCTTGGCAAGAGCTCCAACAAAAGAGAGCTGGGGTTTCAAGCTCTACAAAAAGCTTGAAAAACCTGGAAGCATCCTTATTTGTGGCTGTGTGCCCACTCTCAAAAGCAAACTTGGTGCTGTGAATCCCAAAGGGCCAGAAACATCATGCCTGAAGTTTAAGAATCAACTGCATTAAGTGTTTAAGTTGCTAGCAGTCAGACATCCCCGGAACAGTGTTTTTCTGGCCAGCTTGCTCACTGTCAGCCACACAAGTGTAGAGGTATCAGCAAAAAGGGGATAATCTCTGAAACTGAACTTATGAAACTGTGATCTACCTCCCCTTCACTCAAGCCCTCCACCCCTTCACTCAAGTAAGCACCCACCGATTGCTTATGGCTGAGCTAAATGGGAAGAATGTGCAAGTCATGGATGGTAACTGTCTGTCTTGTGGAGAACAATCCAATGGACCTGTAGGTGGATATCTGCTAGGGGAAGGATCCTTCCCCCTCTACAACACCTACCCACCACTCAGGAGATGAATCTTTGGCTAAGAGGTGTTTTGGGAAGGGCCCAGCCCATGCCCCTTGCTGCTGGTGAGAACTGGGTGGGCAGAGACCTTGTGGATGCTGGGCAAAGCACAGAGCTCCATCTCCATTGCATGGTGCACACACAAATGCTCCCACTCACTCCCCACGAGCAAAACCCCATCTCTGCTTCCCCAGCCACAGCCTGAGCTATTCAACCAGATCACACATTTCTTAAGAGGATTTCAGGACTTTGGATGGTGGGATGGAAATACTTCACACACAGACAGCCCTGAGGTCCCAACTAGTTCATCCTCAATAGCTCCCTGCTCAGCTTACTGGCGTTATGGCTCCTCCAACACAAAGCACCTGGTGTTCCTCCATCACAGAGCAGGAAGGATAGGTGCACGGCTCAGCAAAGTACCCATTCCTCGGGTTTTACCATACCCAGGAGGTCTAAACCTTGCCCCCTGTTTTATCAGACTCTGGTAACAACTTGTACAAAATCCCAGTTTGGCACAATGTAGCAATTTTTTTGTTTATTTTCTCCTGTTCCATCTTCACTCTTAGCTGAGAGAAGGGTACTTGGGATGCTTATAGGAACCTAAAGTAAAAGTAAAGCCTGGATGGCAGGTGACACCCCCCCACCTCCCCCCAGCTGGGGACTTCACAGAACTTCAGAGCATGAACAGGAGTTCCTTCACTATCTTTTTCAGCACAGAGCTGAAATTGATGACAAACTCTGAAGCCTGCTCCAGCTCCTGGTTAGTACAGTCTACAGGGGCAGGAGAAAGTCCAAACTTCTGTCCATCAAAGCCCAGAGGGCTTTGCTGTGAATATGGCCTTGTATATCGTCTACTGGACAGCTGAGTGTTTTCCATGGCATGATATACTTCTGTAAAGAAGTGTAGATTGTGGGCCACAAAAAAATACCAAAATACCATCATTTTGGCATTTAAAATAAGAAGTATTTCAAGAAAAAAATGACCTTCCTTCACAGGTCACGGGACTATGCATCAGAGCCCTGAATCTTCAGGCTAATCTATTCAAGTATTAAACTTTTTTGGTAAAGTACTTGAATTATTTGTAACAAGGCAGGATAAATTCTTCCAGTACACCGCTGCTTCGGAATGAAAACAGGCATTAAAACACAGCCATATATCCTATTAACTAGCATATCTCCCTGTTTAGTAAGGAAATGTCATCACATTTGTTACAAAGGCAAACAGCAACATACCAAAACAGGATCCAATTTTTCTAAATAAATAAATCAATGATGTGTCAAAAATTAACAGATGAGTTAATATACCCGATGTTATCAAAACCAGATGGTGCTTCATAATATTCATCCTGTTCAGTCAATCCCTGAATATATTCTGGACCATCAGTATATAAAATAGGATGCTGCTATTTGTGATGGCAAACAAAAGCAATCATGCCTGCCAAGCACATACTATAACAGGCAGCATTTCAGCTCTGCTAGACAGAAAGTAATTAGAATGCTTTTAATGTCCAAAAGAATGATGCTGATAGGCTGCCACAGATGTGTAGATTTATGAATATTTATATGGTGGTTTATAGCTGACACTTTTATCAGTTGAAGAAGATAAAATATCTGCCTGACTCAAAAGCTTGACAGTCAGGTTAATAAAATCTCATTAAAGAGAATGACCTATGCAATTATATAGGATTTATTGTAATTCATTTTTGATTGTACTCTGCTTAAAGATGCAATTTCCCATTTCCTGATGCCAAATTTAGGTTGCATATCAAGATCTACGTGGTTTTTAACTCCAAGCCATCACTAGAAGAAAGATATGCGTTCAGCATCTCGATATCTTACACCTTTAAAGAAAAAAAAATTAAAAAAAAATAATTGTAAAATAATCTGATCTCCTGGTCCTCGCTGCATCTCACGAAAACGGCGCAGGCGAGCAGCCGATCTGTTTTCTGTTAAAATCGCCACCTCTGTCACAGCAGCCTCTCCATTACCGGCAGCTCCCTCCGGCAGCCAGCCCCAGCCTGTCGCCCTCCCCAGCCGC
>VXBJ01007800.1:483675-522909 GCA_013400055.1 Nycticryphes semicollaris
CCCCTCCGCCTGCCTTCTGCCCAGACCCTTTCGGGGACAGTTAAGGAATAATGAAACGTCGGTGAAAGACAGGAAGGGAATGAGATGCCATCGAGAGACGCTTCTGAGAAATGGTGGAGATCGGGGTGAGATGGGAGACAGCTGAAACTGAATGATATGTTGAGGAAAAATAAACGATAACAAACCGCTCGCTCACTCTCCCCATTCTTTTCTGCAAGGCAATTTTATATTTCGCATTAGCATTTCCCTTCTTCTGTCCCACTTCTCTCCTGCTTCTGCTGCTATAATTTATCAGGATTACAATAAGCCCTCTGGCTTTTGGAAGTAAAATTACAGAACACCTTAGTTATATTTAAGCAGCGGTGGAGGGAAATCATTCCTCTGTCATCACGTGGAGTTTCGGCTACTTATTGTGGTCATCGCTCTCCCATTTCAGCTTTATTTATTTAGTCAGAGTCGGGCTTGCTGGAAATGAAAAGACACCCTTCTTTACTGATGTAATTAACTCCCGTGGTCTTCGGCCCCTCTCCTGCAGCAAAGTGGAGCTAACTTGTATAAACCCGACATTTCTTCCATGCAGGGTGTAGAAGGACCTGGGCTCTTTCTGATTTTGATTTTTTTGACAAGTAGGATAAATCGATTCCTTCTAGCAGCCAAAAGCCTCTAAGTAAAGGCTAGTGTAATAGAAATCACTATTTTACTTAAGCAAAATCAATCATAAGTCTTTTTGTTTTGTGACTGGCTCTTTGATCGGCTGCACTTTAAAAAAAATATTGTACTGTGATGCAAAAGAGAGACTGGAAATAAGTGTGAGAGAAACTCACACTCAGAAATTAAATGTTTAGATGATAAGCTGCCATACCTCCCTGTCAGGAAGCTGTCGGAGAAAGGGTGCAAAGGCCATCATTTGGTCAACAGCTGGTCAGGTCCGTGTCCTCCACCTTGTCTCATCTGACTGGCCTCTACCACAGCCACAGCCAGCAGCTGTCTGAGGTCAGAACTCTAAGAAAGTTGTATAAAGTTGATAGCGGGCCTGTAATAGTTAGATTCAAATGAATTCAAATGAATGGCACAATATTACCCACTCAGGTGTCTGCTACATTCCTAGGAGCTCATTGCTCTTTGGCACTCATTGCTCTTCGGCCTCCCCCTCTGCTTCTGGTGGAGGAAACAACCTTTGCTTCCCACGAGCCTCATACAAACCAAGAGAGAAAACTGAGATTGGCAGGTCATGTCCTCCAACCTGCCTTCTTTATCCGAGGTCCCTGCAGCTCATCAGGTAGATGCTGGGTCTCTGTGGTCACGAAGAGAGAAGTAGATTTGGGCTTAACTGTATCCAAAGCCGCTGCAATGAGGTGGGTCATATCTATCATTGAATTTAAAGTTAACCACGGCTCCTTAGTTAGTCGAGTTTTATGTACTGACTCCATAATTAAGGAGGATTGTAGGTAGTTGCTAAATAGTTGCTAAGGAGAGGGTCAGAGGGAACTGTTTGAAGGAACATCTGTAACCTAATTATTTGGTCTTCATAGGACTCCAAGACCTTAAATCAACAGCTAATCAAGATGTTTCTACAAACAATGTCAACTTGGCAGTGAAAACTGAAATCTAGGCATCCTTAACTGAACTGTCTTCATTATAATACTAAAACCCACACCTGAGGGTCAAGTAGACCAGGTGAAGACCCTTCCTCCACGCAGGTGCAGTGATTGAAGGGAACGACACAGCAGATATTGTAATTCTATGTAAATAACTAACCAATCATTATGACTGGGAGTGTCCTACCTTGTAATTTTTGTGTCTAAATATAATGAGGAGATCAGCATGGGATGTGCTTGATTTGTAGAAATCTGCTGAGCACTGAGGCCTGAATAAATGCAGTGTCTCTCTTGTGTGTGTGAGAGTTGGCTTTTTGCACACTGGGCAACGAATCCACTTTTCAGACAACACGGGGACCTCAGCCAGGAGGAAAATGGGATACATACTTTATGCACTGAATTTCTTTCTATCGAGGTTTTTGACAGTGCCTACCACTGGACTACCAAATGCTTTCAGGAAATCTTGGCTTTTCCTCTGCTCTGCTCTCCATGATTCTTCTGGCTACGTAGACCTAAAAAATGTGTTGGATTTTTTATTTCCCTCCACTTTCCTTCTACGAGTCTTTTCCCGAGTTTCAGAGAAGGGACTCTGGTGCCGTGACCCAAAGGCTGCGTGTTGTGCCTAACTTGAGAGGCTCCTGCAGCCCAGTCCCGTGGAGCAAAAGTATTAAGCCCTGGTGGTCCCACCTTTGGTGTTCTGGGATGCCTCTTTTTAGGGGAACACCATTTTACTCATAAGCTCCCTTCAGGTATGCAGTTGCTTTTGTAGGAGGACTAATGTGGCTTTGCAGTTGAGGAGTGTGGCCTTAGATTGGCAAAAGAGGCGGCCTGGGTGGAGTGATGGTGTCAAAGCACGGGAATGTGTGGCTCTACCTGCTCCCAGCTGTTGTGGGCTGCCCCCTTCCATGGCTGCTCCCTGTGGGCTTCCCTGTGGGCTTCCCCCTTCCATGGCTGCTCCCCTGACTAACAACAGCATGTTGTCATGTAATTGTTATTAACCAAGCATTTATCTCTGAATTACAGTCCCCTTTTGGTTGCACGCTGGATTAAAACAGTTAACACATAGCCCTTGCTTTCATCAAGTAAAAAAGAGAAAAAAGCGACTTAGCTGATACCAGCAGCTCATTTCAAGCAAGCCAAACACCTTAATTTCGCTCAGACTGTGCCACCACTTGGGATTTGACCCTGAAGCGAAGGTTGTGTCTTTCCCTACCTGTTTACTGATGCAAGTTTCCACTGTTTTACTGATGCTAAGGGCTGGAGATCTGTAACAGGATTATTTCAAAGCACTCTGAGCAGAAAAAGGATGGGAAGTAGCTGACCCTTGGAAAAAAACATAATCAAAACAAAGAGAAAGGGCACAACGAAAAATAAGAAACCCAACATTGCTGCAGTGTATACTCCTCTGCTCCTAGAAATCACTGCAAAGAGAATATTTGTCAGTATATAGAAAAATACCCAATCTAGACACAGGCTATCAATCACTGCACATGCCTGTGTTGAAGGTACCGTGAGGTACTCAAAGAATAAAAGTGTGATTCATCTCTATCTTCCGAGCAGGGGCTAAATCTTGCTCCACTTATTCAAGGGAGCAGTGCTCCTGTGATAACTAAAGCGTGCAGGATTTGGCCATGAACTGCCAATATTGCTCTGCACATTTGGAGTGCATGATGAGAGCTAAGATTGGCAACTCTCCCCTGTAATCTAAACCACTCTGCAAGCAGGCTAGCCATAATTTGCTGCCCTAAACATTTAACCCCAGCTAGTTAATTTAAGCTTAGCTCAGTTGCTCATGTTTATGGATAAAGAAACAAAAGGGAAAGCATCAAAAGGGAAAGATGACTGTGGAATTCAATATTTCAGCAGCTGTTGATAGGTAAATGTTATTGAAGTGTGGCATTCAAAACCAAAGGCCTGCATTTATGATAATGAGCCTAACAAGGAAATGAGATTGACACAGCAATTCTCTGTTTTTGTTGTCCCCTGAGGTTAGAGATTATGCAGCGCATGGTGCTGTTTTTAGCCTCTTTGGCGATTCCAACTGTGAGAGACAACGCTGTGCATATTTGTCAAGGTTGCACTTTAATCAGGTGACTCAGGAGCTTTCTGAGGGAGAAGGCTGAACTGATGGTCTCGCTTAAACCTTAACCCTCATCCTATGTCAAAGATCCACCAGCCAAGACATGGGGCTTTTAGCCCCTGCTTTTCCCTCGTGCTTACTCAGGGCTCTATGAAAATGCTTGGAAATAATTGAAATGTATCTATCACGGTTGCATTGTATTTTGAGAATTACTGGAATGTTTCTCAGCGACATTAATTGGCTTTAAAATATTTTTGTCTTTCTAATTAGTGCAAGATTGATGAGCAGTGGAAAGGGCATTTATACACAAGCAGACACGTATTTCCATGCTACAATTGTGTCTTAATAAAATGGTAGCTAACTGTATTCTTGTGCTGAGTAAACACTGGCCGAGAAGAAAATATCCTGTAACTTTAGGAGGAGGAAATATCCCATGTATTAAATGGGATCACATTGTGTAAAAAAAAAAGAAAAAAGAAAAAGAAAAAGAAAAGAACTGGTCTCCCTGAGGGCTGGAAAATGGATAAATGAATTATTTAAATACAGTTAAAGGACACACAGGAAAAAGTAATGGCTTTGATACCCAATGTAGGGAAAATTATTAATATTTTAAAGAATCGATTGTGGACACATGGAAAAGCTGATTTTAATTAAAGACAGCTCACATAAAGCAGTTTTAAGAAGGGAAAAACAGCATAGGGTACTTGTTGCTGAGAATTTTTTAGAAACATATTGTGGATAAAACAGGTGACATAACATATTCCAAACTTCCATCTCTGCCCTAAAAATGCTTCACTGTCTCTGTTGGAGTGATTTGGAACAGCTTCAGCTCCCTGGAACATGAACTCCTGCCCTATCCCTTGCTCACTCTTGGTGCTCTCGTCTTGGCCAGCACCATGTAGCGTAGAGTCACTCTATGACATTTAATTGCTCTTTGCAACGCTTAGACGTCCTCTTGCAGCACTTAGCATTTTGAGAGCAGCACCTCAGAAGGTCTGCTGGTGGCATCCTGAAGGGGGGGAGCTGATGCTCCACAGGTTGGGATCCAACTGCTTTGCCAAGCCTGTGCGACTCTCACCGCTTCTGCTCCTTCTTGCCCTTCCTAACCTCGGTTATGCAGGTGTGAAAAGCGGTGGCCCTTGTGGGGCAGGAGAGGTCACACCAAGCTAGAACTCACTTAGAGCAGAAAATGTTGGTTTCCCCAAGTAGAGACGTTATTAATAATTTCATTCAAGTGTTACACTGGGGCCCAGCACCTCTACAGCTTGGCAGCTCTTCAGAAATCCTGTCAGATTTTGTCATGAAAGCTGTGCGTATCACTTGTGGCTAAAACACGGATGGGATGGACAGGGGAAAACAGCAGGAAGCAGAATCTTCCTTAAACTCATCTAGATGGGGAACCTGACTGTGGTTCGAACACAACAGGATATACACGATCAGTCATGCGGCATCTGCCAAGCAGAGAGCCAACTAGGCTTAATTTGATGAAAAACACAGGCCTGACAGATGCCTGTAGATACCACCAGTGCTGGAAGCATGGGAATGACACCTGATTCTTTGCTGAAGATAAGCTTCACCCTGGACTAGATGCCTTTCCCAGCTTTAAAGGGGGCCTATTAGGAACTGAAGGGTGTAAAATCTTCCCTGCGTTTGCCTTCATCACTCTTCCACTGCCCAGCAGTCCCTAAAGTGTACATTAAATCATGACAACTTAACAGCTCATTCTGGAATACAGAGTTCAAGGACTTCTTCAAGTACCACTGGTAATCCTCTGGGAGACCCCCAAAAAGCTCTCCTGGGGGGAAAAATCATTACTTACAGCCCAGAGAAGAGGAAAGCAATGTAAAAAACCTGGAATCTCCTGAGATTTCCATTGCACATGGGGTGGTGAAGCAAAAAAAGACTTGGTCAGGGGAGGTGCTAAAATCTTTGGAAGACAAACTGAACTGAATGCCACATTAAAAGAAATGGGGGGAAAAAAAAAAAAAAGGACAACAGTATGTTAAGGCAAATTATGCGGGAGCAGGGCCAGAAGACTGCTGTGGTTCTGTGGTTTCAGGTAAAAAGGAATTCTGTCACCCTGGAAGTCTTTATGCCTGGGAATGTGTCCATTGCAAGCTGCATCTGCTTAGAAAGTAAAAAAAAAATAGGTGAAACCATGTTTGTTCAATGGTAAATGTACAAATGTTGCATTTGCAGAGGCTAAAACTCACCTCATGCACCATGTGCCTCCGTCCCTCCATACACAGATGAGTTACACCCAAAAGACATCAAGAGGTTTTACTTGTTTAAACAACCCAATAATGATGGCATGTGTGTGGTTGTCTCAGATAATAACATGATAAAACACCAAGCATCTATACCTATCCGCTCTACTTTTGTGGTTACTATATCACAAGAATCTCTTCATGTCCTGGCCATTATTCAGCATTCTTGTTATTATATTCTGGTTTCTTTGCTATGCAACAATGAGTTTACATCTTAAAACAGGAGAGAGACTTGCCCATCAATATCAAATGAGAGGTGAGAGTTAACTTAATCTAGTGCTCTGTCCCTGAACCTCTTCATTTGTAACTGAGGAAACCTTCTATCATCTGCCAGCCTTGGAAATATCTACAGGTTTTGGTGATGATTCTGCCATCTTTAGAGTAAAGGAGATCAGAATTTACATCGAATGATATAAATGACATGGACTAACATTTAAAGATTTATGAAAATCTTCTTCCAAGCTGGTAGGAAAGTGGCTCTTCAAGGAATACAGTATTTCTTGCTCTCCTTCCACAAACATCCATTTCACTTATGCAGGATTTAACTTGCTAAGAAAAAAAGGGTTGTGGGGTGTTTTCTTGTCTGGTGTTTGGTTTTGTCTCTCTAGTTCTCCAACCCCTTTCATTTTTAATGCTAACATTACTGTGATTTTCTTTTGCTGGGATACAAATCCTTTCTGATCAGCTCTATTAATGATGGAGGAAACCTTACTTTCCACAGGAAGGGTGTTAGCTCCCCTGGTTGTTGTTTTCAGGCCATATATATGTGTGAAAGCAAGAGACTGTGGCTCCTGGAAACTCAAGTACCAAGAAAGATAGCTGTCCAGGTTTCAAAGAAAATATATTGCCCAAATACATTGCCCAAATACATCTGGCCCAAGCATAAGCACAGACATTGCCTTTCTTTCTTTACACTATCCTGCAGACACAACTACACCCAGAAAACGGGAAAATTAAATATTGAAATCTGATACTTGCACAGTTAAGATTTTACCTGTTTACTTACATAGAGATCTGATTAAAGATGCAAATGAAGCTGGCTTCCCTGAGACACTGACCTGAGATCGAGCTTTCTGAAGACAGGCTATTTCCATTTTCCTCAGAAGAAAGAAAAAAAGACTTGGGAGTGTTTATTCACCTGGATGAAACAAAAAAAAAAAAGTGCAAGAACTATTTATAAATATGTATTAATATATATTAAATTATATATATGCTGAACGGTTTAACTGTTGTTCAGCAAATACATAATTTGTTAATTGTGCCAGCTTCCACTGAATAATTTATTCATCAGATCAGCTTTTTTAATATTCACTAGATGATCGGCTGATCAAATCCTGTTAGCTGAATATGTTATTTGATTTTTTTTTGCCCTTTTCAAAAATCACTTAGTCTGTTGGAAGAACACTGCTGTGATTTATTAGTGGTATGTTCCATCCAGTCCATGGTGACATTCTTCAAGAGTAACCTCTGAAGACAGTAGATTTCTTGCTCCCGTCATATGATATTAACCTTTTGTAATCCTGACACACATTAGATGTCTTTGACCACGGAAAGAAAACCCCATGTCCGACAGCACCCTTTCGTGTCACACATTCATGGCAACACATGTGTGATGTGTTTTATTTTACATTTGATGCCCGAATATTGAATTATTTAGATTAGTTACATCAATCAATCCTGTATTCTGGTTCATCCAAGTGTCTTCCCTGCAGTTTGTTCAGTAATATGTCTCTGTAGAGGATTTCTTCTAACCTCCAAAATTGCCACATAGCTTCAGAGATACCCTGACTTTACAGTGCAGGACAAGATGCAGAAAGGACAGTGTCTAATCCTTTACAAGTCAGCCTTGAAGTCAATCATCTTATAGTTCTTTGTAGCTAGAAGAGGACTTCTTACGCTTACCACTTGAAACGGGAGATTCTTAGCATTCGTTTGTACTGTCTTCATACCCAGGGAGGTCTGCAGAGATCAGGAAGTAAAGCCACACTATCATTATGTTTGGAAAATTATTTTATGTTTTTATAGTATTCTTTTACTTTTTCATAATTTTTAGAGCTTCTGAGGATGTACTTTTTCTCTTAAGTTACTGAAACATAGATATCTGAATAAGGCTAGCTTTGTAAGGAGGGGGTTGTAAAAAGCAGCATCAAATAAATTTAAAAAAAATATTCTTAGCTAATTCTCCATAACACTGCTCTGTAAGACTTATAGTATATAAAGAATCAAAAATGCATTGAGAGCACGACTCTGGAATGACCTGTGTAACTCTGTGCCAGCCAAGACTAGTGCCGACATCTAGTACTCAGATGTGCGCCACAATCTGTGTGCTACAGCCTAATGTATTCCATATTTCAATATGCATGCATATGTAATAGGCTATATAATATTCCATACAAAAATTGCATTAAGAAAATGTTAAAGTTGCCTAATTCGGCATTTAAAAGTCAGGAAATAAAATTAAGGTTGTACATGCAACATTAACTCCGTTCCCTAGTGCATTTGCCTATGATACAGTCTAATTACATGATCAAATATTATTTCTCGGATTATACAGTATAATATCTAAATTTTTTTCATCATGCAAAGTGTGAGGTGAATTAGGCAGGACCCAGCTAGATTTCTCTAAACCTCCATCCAAAAAGACTCCAAATAAATGTGGACTCGTCAGTCTGGAAAAGGGATATCTGAAAGGGGTTATAACAAGGGGTTATAAAACCGCGAGCGGCGTGGAAGAGGTGAATAAAGAACCATGATTCACTGTTCTTTCTGCTGTAAAAGCTGGGGGACATTCACTCAAACAAGTTTAAAGCAAGCTTATTTTACATGCCAGACACGTGAACTCACCACCACGGAGCGTTGAGGAGGTCCAAAGTATAATGCATCCAAAAGACACCAGAGAAATGCGTAGAGGACAGAGCCATGGCTGACTGTTACATGTACCAAGTCCATGCTGAGAAATCACTAAACTGTTGGTGGCTGGGAGCTGGCAGGATCTGTCTGGGACCGACTCATTTCACTTTTTTTTTTTTTCCTATTCTTTCTCCAAACAACCACTCCTTATCATGGTTTCAAAAAAGTAGCAGCTACCAGTTGTTTGTATGTTTCCATACAAAGTAATGGTGATGATGATGAGGACGATGAGGATGACAACAGTAATGCCTTGCATTTAGGATCCTTGCCATGAGGAAAGGAGAGGTGAGTGTGACCATTTGGTCTTGGGAAGATGTGGCCCCTGTTTACCAGCTGAGAACCTCATCCTCCGAACCACTCCTTACCAAAGACTTTTCTGTGTATGTAAATAACCCAGTGATAGCAACCTAAAAACTTTGCAGAACTGTCCCTCTAAGACTCCATTCCTGCTCACTGCTCCTCAGTCAAGCAGGATCTTACCTTAAATTTTTAGACCCGAGTGTTTTAAGCACTGAGTGGAGGACAATTGGATGCTTCTTCATATTTCCCTGCAGTTTGAGGTGCAGGTACCTGTGCCTCAGTGGCTTTTCTCCCCCATTCAGTTGCCAGAGGTGTTGGTTATAAGATTGCTGCAATCACAGGGTGCCCTTGGTGGGCAATGGTGACCATCCCTGGCAGCTCTGGATCAAAGGTGCCCAAAGGGGCATAGTAGGGGACACATTTTCCAGGTACGGGCTCTGTTCCCATGTGGAGTGGGGAGCACTAGTGGGGCTGTTTTCCTGTGACATGGGTGTGTATATCAGAAAAAAAGGCAGGTGGAGATGGCAGCCATGTGATAGACCACATTCACAATAGATTCCATTTACCTTGCATATATTATCTGCCTGCTTCACCTGCACTGTGACTGCTAATTCATTTCTACCAAGAGTCTTTTTCTTATGCTAATGAGGCTCTTTAAACAATTGTTGCTAAAAACTCACCGAGTTGCTAGAGTAATGGTCTTTTCTTTTCCTACAATGTAGAACAGTCCTTCCTTCACTCCCCGACAGGCCTGAAATGACAGTGTTGTTCCACTGGCACTTTTAAGGTCTATTATTTCACTCTTCGTTGGGTCTAGAAGTCAGTATTTTACATACTTAAAGATCAAGAAATGTTAGTTCAGGGAATTAGATTTTGAGCAAGTCTTGACAGACAGCAAGGTATTATCTGTAATTAACACCAAATAATCTACAATTAGAAAATTATGCATACACAAAGGTTATTTTGGGGAAATGAATGGTATTTTAGGAAATATACGAGTGATGATTTTTATTCCCTCATAAGTCTGAGGTTCTTCATGCTTTTGCAGGTAGAGCAATATAAAAACAGTGTCAATTTTCATTTTAAAATACCTGAATTGTTAATTTTGTATTCTGTAATATGTCTGTAACCATCTGTAATGCTGCTCTCTCTGTAGCATCTCAAGATTACATCTGGGTGAGGTACCAAATAAAAATGCCGGTCTGTCTTTATCAAGGGAGGAGTTAATTTTCTGTACGTGGGGAAAAACAAGCTTGGTGCTTACATCTGCCATGCTACAGTGGCTCATACAATAGGACTTTCAAGCAGGGAGGGGAAAAGGAAGTGTGAGAGGAATTAGAATCTTGTGGTAAGGACACAAACTTCAAGTGCTGACTGTATGCAGCTGATATCTATTATTGAATTTAAAGTTAACCATGGCTCTGTAGTTAGTCGAGTTTTATGTACTCGCTCCATAGTTAAGGATGATTGTAGATAGTTGCTAAGAACAATACTTCTCTTCTTCCCTAAGTATTTCTTTTCTTTCCAAAATTGGAGACTAACCATTCTAGTAATGGATAAACAAGAGACCACCAATCTTTTTATCTCTGGGAGAGACCCAGCTACCAGCAGCTACTGTTCCTGGAGAGCTCAGGCAGACTTGGTCTGCTCACAGTCCAGCCATGTGGACTTGTGTGAGTTCTCTGTGGACTCTTCCCATCTCGCACAACAGAATTTCCTTCCAAAATAAGTACCCTGGGGGTGTTCAACGCTCATTTCTACTTGCTGATGTTCCCTCCAGGGACAGATCTGTGGAGGACAGCTGCCCTGGAGGGTGGACATGGTTGGAAGCAGCTCTGTCTCTCAAGAGGAGTCCCCAGCACCTGTCCTCTGCTCTGTGCCATTGCAGTTGTGCCTGGCCACGTGCCTTGGAGGTAACAACAACACTAGAACGTAGCACAAAGACATTTGGGCTACAATAGTTACTGCAATGGGGATGTCCACGGATGAAGCTGGTACACAGGCGGCTTTAGAAGGAACCCTTCATAGCTGTATGAGTGCCCAGCTCACTTTGAAATGTCTACAAGCCTGAACTAGTAGTGTGATGAAACAAAGCAGTTTCTTTTGGACAGGATGCAGACAATATGAGAAAACCTTGGCCATGCCCAGACACAGATAGAGGAGCACTGGAGCTGTGTTTTGAACCTTCTTCTTATTGAACTTGCAGCTTTTGGGGATGAAAATTCCATTTTTAGGTCAGCTAGACTTAAGAAAATATATCTCTTGTCCAGCATGGACGGGTTTCAAACGCGGCTGTCTGTGTTTGAGGCAGCTGGTGCTCTTTGCAGGTGGAATCCTGCTTTGCAATGACCATGCAACACTCTTTGTACAGTTTATGTGTGGTTAATGACTGTGCTATAAATTCAGTCCTAATATGGCACTAGTGAGATTCCCTGTTTAGACCAAACCAATCCTTCAGCCAGAATGTAAAGCAACAAGTTGAACCTCCACATATTTACATTCCTTTCCTTCCATTTGCTCCTCTGTTTGTTTTTCTTTTGTTTTGTGAGAGTTTATTTACTGGTTCATTCCTCCAAGCAAACAGCCTGAGGTAGCAAAATTCAAGAGGGGAAGGCAGCAATCAAAGATTTTGGACTCTGACTATTGTTTTTTAACAAATTGCACTGAGCATTTTAAGTTGGATCTCAGCTCCCTGGCTGCTCCCACCACCAGAGTTTTTTGTCCTTGCAGCTGATCACAGGCAGAATAAGGAAGGGACATAGTCCCATGATGTGCAGTTCACAGTCTGAGCCTGCAAGTTGATCTCTGTCCACAAAACCCCAGAAAAAGGAGCAACATTCAAATGCCTGAGACCTCACAATGTCTCACCTGCAGGAAAAGGAACCACAGACTGTTTCTTTTGAATATCAGGTAAAAAAGAAATATATATATATATATATATATATATTTAAACAGGCAGGAACTTATGGATTCATTTGTTCAGACTGATAGAAGCCATTAAATGTTTGCAAAGCAGTTTTTCTCTGTAACATTACACTTAATGGGAACAAATTAGCTGAAAGATACGATTGCAGGAATGTTAACAGCAGGATTCTGTATGAGCTTCGAGTTTACAGAGTGCTTTTTCTACTCCTCCATAAAGGAAAGAGCTCTCAGTGTATAACTTCTGTGACATTGTAAGCAAATAAAAGATGACAATTCTTTGCCCTTAAAATTGACTTAGGTTAGATGATGTACAGACAGAGATGAGATATAACTCTGAATTGTTGCATTTTTCTGGGCTGGCACAGTTCTTGAAGACTAGGACTTTTTTTTAGTCAATCATATGAATCTGGTTGTAATAAATTAGCAAAGTTACATGGCCCAAATTCTGTGTTAAATGGCTGAAATGTTAGTAGCGTCTGTGAGAAAATAAAGAAGTGTTAATAAGACATTCATGGAAAGAACCAGATGAAGCTGTATCCAGACTGATGGCAGCAGCAGAGTTGTGGGAGAGTTTCCCACACTAGGCACTAGGACTTGATGTGAGAAGACAAACATCTTGAACTCCAAGCACTGAAGCTCTCCCCATCAGAATGTGCACTGAGATCCAGCCCCACACTGTAAGGCAAATGAAATTACTCTGATGCTTAGTCCTTCAGTGTTGCATTTCTACATTTGCTACATTAAATAGACTCCTGCTATTCCTAGTGCCAGCCCTCAACCCTACTACAAAAAAGAAACTGCAGAGGACATGTAATTTCAAAACCACTATGACATCTTGTGTAGTCACTTTATGTTGTGGGCTTATATAGTGCTCAGCTCTTCCAAAAAGTGCGGTTTAGAGGTTTGCCCAAGACCACATAACAAAGCTGGCAGAGCAGAATATGATTTAGGATCATCCACCTACCATATGGCACTTACTTCTCCATCCTATGCTGCTTCTTGATCATGCTAAGTTAGTCACAGCTCTAGCAACAGAAATAGGAGGAGTTGTTTATTATTCTCAGCGTAGTAATGATACCTCAGGCCACAGTGACAAGTAATTGAAACAACAGGGGTCTTAGAGATACTTAAAAGCAGAGATCTTAAAATATACAGAAAGGGGTGTAGGCAAATGGAATGTGTAACTAATAAATCGCCAGCTACTGCAGTATAATATTGCAGCCCAAAATCACTCATTCCAGAGACTTCCACAGTGCCACTTGCTACTCTTCAGAGTGTAAATCTCCATCAAGCTGAGGCTAAAATAACAGCAATAATAATAATTAGATATTCACACATACATTTGCCTAAAGGGATTTCCACTTGTAAATGCCAGGCAGGTGAAGAGTAAATTTAACACCAAGGTGTGACAACAATCACATCCAATTAAGGACCTAGTGCTATGCAGTACTGAGTATCTATAGCCTAAAGCTGATGAGGAGTTAATCAAGTAAATAGCAATCTTTATAAATATTGTTGACTTATTGCATTGTGTTGTGCTTGCCTGAAAATATGTTATGTCATACTGGCTATAGATTTAGAGATTAAAAATGAAACAAAGGGATTTCTCCACAGTTGTATTTGCCCTAAACAGATGTCATGGAGCCCTTTATTATAAGCTCTCAGGAGGGAAGGATACAATCTTCAAAGTAAGGCTTAGGCCATCAGACCCACTGATGTGTATTTCTCTGTGTTCTTTATTAAATGAGATTGCATTTGATATTTTTCATTTGTCTTTATGATATATTAATAACACTTTACCTACCCATCACTCGGTATTTTCTGCATCATTTTATCCAGTGCTTTTGCTTTTAAGATGGTCCTAGAATTTATTGTACTATTCCATGTACTGTATGCATTTTGGGCATGTATTTTAAACAGCTGAGATATATCATACTTAACAGAAAGTTTTGCAAAACCGTAGTTTCACATTGTAATGAGATACAGAGAGATTAAGGCTATTTTAGTACTTTGGCTACTGGATGGCAGATGAAGGGCAATGTGATTAAATGCAAGATAAAACTGTGAGCTGAGTGATAAAACCAGACAAGTACATGAAAGATTCTTCTGTCAGGGGTTTTTCTTATTTGTCATGTAAATATTGCCTGAATGTGCTATTACAGAAAACTAAAGTTGGTAATTTTGTGGCTAGTAATTCTCCATTAGAGGTACTGATTCATTTATCACTATGGGATTGTCTTTGGAAGAGCAGGAAATAAGACAAAGCCATATAACAGTAATGTCCCTTAACCCATGCTAACCTGACTGTACTGTTTATTTCTAGAAGTGTGCACCGTTTGCCAGAGGTGAGATCTAGCAAGGTATCACAAGTGCTGCTGGTGTGGCTTTGCAAGGTACAAAATCAGTAGCTGGCTCCAACAACATGCTCAAAAAGCAATTGAGGGTGTCAATGGGTAAAGTACGAGGATGTTAACAGCTGGAATTGTCTCTCTGGTAATGCAGCATTTGCACCAGTAAAAAGCAGGAGTCTCATCACCAGCAATATTCCAACTCCATTTTTTACATCAGAAAATTTTTTACATTTTTACTGCAGAAACCCAGTCTGGGTTTCAGGGAGCCTAATCCAGGCTCCTGGGTTGTGGTTGGAGCACCTGAGCCTCACATCACTGGTGCACACTAGTTCTAGCAAGGGACAAGGTTTGCAGAGGTTGCTGATGCCTCTGGCTGGAAGGCTGTGGGGGACACCTGCCCACTAATGCAGCGCTGGAGGAACACAGTGCTCACCATCAGCTCCTTGAGCAAATTGTAGGCTCTGTGTAAGTTGCAAAAATTACTGGCCACAGATTTCAAACAATGCATTTTTTCTCAAGCTATTTATGAACAGGGAAAAAAAAAAAACCAACCCCAAAACAACCCCCCACAAAACCCAGTGATGGGTTGAATATGCTTTGTTTGCCTGGCATTCGTGGATATCTGAAGGAGCTGGGTTGCATGACTCATTCAGTCGAGCTGTAGAGATAATCGAAGGGGGTGAGAAATGCTTCCAAAGGATCCCATTCTACATTCTTCAAACATCCTAAACTCACAGTGAATTCAGTACAGAAGAATTAAGATGAGGTTCCCATCCTTGCGGGTGTCGTGTCTCCCCGGCACTTTCTGTACAGCAGAACTGAGACTGTCATCTCTGAGAGCTCCTACGGGAGCTGCACAATTGCCCCTTTCTGTATGACACTTGTTACATGTATTTCTAGTCCCTGGACTGGTTCTACTGCTGCCTGTCCCCTGCCACACTCTTTCCACAAGGCCCTCTCTGTCACATGGGGATGGAGACCTGCTGTGCAGCCCCAGGTGTCTTGGTAACAAGCTATCTGGATGCTCTTGCTGAAGTTCTGGGGTCCCTCATGGATAGTGGCACCCAGGAGTAAAACAAAATTATCACTACAAAAAAAAAATCTGATCTTTTCATGTCTGTAATTTGTCCCTGTGTTTGTGTGTTATTGCATTGCATTAAGCTCTCTCTAAAATAAAAAGTTACAATTCATAATCAGAGAGAGAGAGAGAATAATGCTGGGAATCCCAGATTACTGAAAAGGAGAGAAAAAAATCCAACACAAAATTGTTGCCTGAGATGATTAAAGACACTTCAAAATTTTATAGGGAACAGCCTGCAAAATTGCAACAGAAAATGGTGGGAGATAAGAGAGAAAAGGAGTTGGTTATCAGAGGGAGAAGTTGAGGGTCTTTTTTTGAAAAAAAAAAAAAAGATGCTGTATGAAAATATCTTCTCTGGTCTCCAAAACCAAAAAGGTGCCAAAAGCAGATATAACCAAGGAACATATAGATGATCAGTGTCCCACGCTTCATTCAGTCAGGCAATCAAGATAATTAGAAAGTATGGGAAAGATTGATTAATGACCAAGACAGACATTGAGTTGACCTTTTCTTTATTACTACAGCAGTACATTTAAATAGTCTCCACTTAGTAGGGTTTAAAATAGAAAAGTGAGCTGTTATAGATATAGTAAATGTGTAACTAAGAATGCATGATCTAACACCCCTATACTGTAGCTTGCTTCCCACCTTTAATCTCCACACCATCTCATCTGAATAAGAATTAGTTTAATTTCTTGAATCCATGCTCCAGCAGCAGTACTAGTTACTATCTTAGAGACACAAATTTGCTTAATGGTAGTAAAGTAAGTATGGTTTTAAATGTTTTTAAATGGAAAATATGAAGACTGAGGGGTCAGCATTCCTTTTTGAATTAACATCGGTCGTTTTGTTCAGAGGAGTGGGACCAGGGGAATTGAAACAGACTCCTCAAGCTGGGAGCCCCAGCTTCAGTGATGAACAAGGGACCTTTTCCAGGGCTTCTCAGTGGTACCTGCTGCTAGAAGAGCCTGGTGTGTCTGCAGTTGGGTAACCTGTACTGCTCCTTCTTCACATCAGAGATTTTGGCTCAGTGTCCACAGCTGGGGACAATGGAGCTGCCACAGCACCTGTGACAGTAGCAGCGGAGCAGAGAGAGCAGACAGAAATCTCAAGGGGAAGAAGTTTTTCTAAGGCATCTTTATTGGTATTAGCCAGTCTCCTGGGTGTGAAGGAAGAGCTATCAGGCAGGCTAGTGGGCAGAAATCATCTGTGATGAGGGCATGATGAGTACATGGCAGGAACATGGGGACACCATGCAGGACAGTCTTGCAAGGATTTGCAGTACCCATAAAAAGAGATGCTGAGCCAAAATACGTGGCTGGCAATGATCACCTGAGAAGGGCTGAAAATATTACATGGGTCACAAGTGGCAGGGGCTGAATGACTCATGCTCCTGGGTGGATGGCAAGGAGCTGGCTACTGAAGCAGTGGACTTCAGCGCATAGCAGCCCTGCCCTGATCACACAGGGAAGCTGGGACTCAAGTGTGTCCGGATATCAAGTTTTCAGCTGGGATGGAATTAAATTTCTTGCTAGCAGCTGGTGTAATTCTGTGTTTTGAATTTGGGATGAGAAATGGCATTGATAGCACACTAGTGGTTTAAGATGTTGCTAAACAGTCAAGGCCTTTTCGCCTTTTCTGCTCCTCACACCACCCTACCAGCAAGTAGGACGGAGGGGCACAAGAAGTTGGGAGGGGACACAGCTGGGACAGCTGACCCCAACTGAACAAAGGGATATTTCGTGTCATGTGACATCATGCTTAGTATACAAAGCTGGGGGAAGGAGAAGGAAGGAGGGAATGTTTGGACTTACGATGCTTTGTCTTCCCAAGTAACCAGTGTACGTGATGGAGCCCTGCTGTCCTGGGGATGGCTGAACACCTGCCTGCCCGTGGGAAGCAGTGAATGAATTCCTTGGTCTGCTTTGCTTGTGTGCGTGGCTTTTGCTTTACCTGTTGAATTGTCTTTGTCTCAGCTACGGAGTTTTTTTCTCACTTTTACTCTTTTGATGCTCTCCCTCATCCAAACTGGGGAGGTGAGTGAGTGTCTGCATGGTCCCAGTTGCTGGCTGGGGTTAAACCACGACACCTAGGAATCATCCTCCTTTGGAAAAGAGTTTAGTTTACCTTTTAATACAGAATATCCCTCACTCCAGCGAGAAATGCAGCCAGCTGAGCTCCATAAGGTGACCCTAATAGCAAATGTAATTGAGAAACAGAGGTAAATACAGGCACTTCTCAGCAGCAAAGAGCGGGAATGAATGATGCTGGATTTTGCCTGGAGGCAACCCAGGGCAGCAGTTTTGTCAGATCTCACACAAAGGTAGCGTTCTGTGTATCCTGCCATCAGCAAGGGCTAGATGGTAAGTGGCGTGGGTCTGAGTGTGCTGCAGAGGGCTCAGCTTCCCACTGAGATCCGGTGGTACCTGCAAAGGAATCATGGTGTTTTCTCAGTCACTGAACTGAAGAATGGCGTGTAGCGCTCAAGGCTGTTTGCTGAACAGTGCTCTTCCTCACAGGCAGGTCTGCAGGGAAAAGAGAAGGAAGTTAATTAGTAAAACTGGAAGGTATTTAGGAAAAAAAAAAAATTGGAAAAAAAAATGTGTACCAGCCTCTGTGGTATAGTGCAAGTGAAATCAATGGATTTCTACAGGGTGTTTTTGCAGAAGCTTTCAAAATCTGCAGGAAAATTATGACATTAAGCAATGTTTACAACTACAGAATGAAGTTTGAAGCAAAAAATGCAGTTATGTGCTCTTATGTGCTGTTCATTTGCCCCTCCCCCCGCCAAACTAAAGTGTTAGCCTTTTAATTTTGTAGAGTTGAGGGCTATCGACATAGTGGATGAAAAGTTTTCTTCTGTGAGTCGTCCCCATTAGGCAGAAATAATCTTGATCATCAGCACTGGATCAGACATTCAGCTCATGTAAATCAGCAGAACTCCTTTGGTGTCAATAAACCACCTTGATTTACAGTAGCAGGAGATCTGAGCGGAGTACTGCTTTGAAAAATTGAAGTGTACATTTATTCATTGTTTCGAAGGTAGAGGCTTGATCTGCTCCGCTGGGACAGAGCCTTGCTGTGTCAGGCAGCTCTGCCAAGGTCCCCGCAGGTTCAGGAGGACCAGGGCTTGCTTACAGCATGTGCTTTGCAGGATCAGCTAGCTCCTTGTTGAATAGGAGCAAGTCCAGCACTTCCCGAGGAGTGCCTCTTTAACCTAGCCCACCAAAAACGCGCTTGCAATGGCAATTAATTGGTTCTGGGATACCCTCCAATGCAAATGGCCGGATCCAAAGCCCTCTATTTTGTTGGCTTCAAAGGGCACCAGCTCAGTCTCAAGGGTGTCAGTTTTGAGACTGGTGCTGGTGCTTTATATGCATCTAGGTCACATCTCATCTGTGACCAGACACGGGAGCTGTGATCCTGTGCTGATCTCAAAATGGGTGTTGGGCCACATGGAGACTTTCTTAACCCCCCCCTCCCCTCCTCCCCAGCCCTCCTCCACTTGCAGCAGCCTGGGTATGATGAGTGCATGGAGGTGCTGATGCCTGTCTGCATTTGCTGGACTGGACCCAGGCTTCCTAGTCCTGTGACTATAGCACTGGCAGGTAGGTGAGGTTTCAGAGCTGGTCCTATTGAGAATGTTGCTCTAATTCAAATAAATATGGTAAAAACAAAGACTATTAAGGACACATGTACCTCATACTATGAAAACATGGCTGCATTTAAAACAAGAGGCCAACAAACAACAGTTTTGGAGACTGCAGAAGGTGCCATCATGTTAGAGCAGGGTTTGGTTTGGTGTTTATACTGCATTAAATGCCATAGAACTGGTGGTTCAATGTGGTCAGATGCAGAGCAATTCTGTCTAGTACTGAGCATTTTCTACTCTCGTTGACTTTGCTGGAGGAAACTGAGGGAGCTCCATGCCTTGGAAAGTGACTGCAAGCTCTGATATTTGAATCATATTAATAAAATAGTTTCCCTTGGTGGGATATGCATTTCCCTTCCCCCTAAGTTTCAAATAATCCTACTTCTTAAAGTAGGAACAAACATTTTACTTATGGCTAGAATGCATTTATTGGTAATTTTCACATAAATCAACTTATATGAAAATGTATTCATAATCCAAGCCTTCTCTATAGTGATAAAATGTTTCTGCTTCTGTGGTAGAAAATAGCTTATTATGCAAACAGCATTGCTAGTGTTACATTATGCATGGGAGTCACCTGGAGAACATCACAAAAGCTTCAACCAAAAGGAAAAAAAAGAGGGGAGAAAATCGGGTGTTCCATTTACTGCACCACTTGCCTATTATAATTAGCTGTAAATGAGCTGATATCTGTACTTTGAAATGTATTTCATATATGCCTTGGTAACACTATACAAATAAGAAAAGCAGAACAGAATGGAAAAATATGAAACTCACCAAGGAATGGCCTTGCGAAATGTCACCCCAATTAAAAAGCATAAGCCAGTTGCCATTTTAAAATGGTTAGTTGTATTTACTTTGAGAATACCTTGGTTATATTTATGTACAACTTGATTTAATTCAGGATGCTGCAAGTTCCCACCGGACTGTCATTACTATGAATGACATTGTGAGAAGTTTGATTAAATAAGATCTGCTCAGACTAAAACCATATTGCCTCAGATATGAAATAATGAAAAATAATGAAAAAAAAGAGAATTAGTCCCAGCACAATCATCCAAGGCCCAGTGTCTCATGTGGCCTTTGTTATTGAGGATAAGAGGGTGGATTTAAAGCAAAGTGGGAGGATCACTGCAATAAGGGTAAATCCTCTGGAGACAGTGAGTTCTTACAGTTATTCTTGTGGCACATATTTTGGGAAGTTCTGAAGAGATATCACATATCAGAGCAGCTCTTGCCCAGAATGTGTTTATAGTTGGGGTTGTCCAAGGCAGAGAAGAAAGGGCCTCCAGGAAAGCTGGGGAAGGACTCTTTATCAGGGAGTGTAGCAATAGGACAAGGGGTAACGATTGTAATCTGAAAGGGGGGAGATTTAGATTTAGGTATTTGGAAGAAATTCTTTACTGTGAGGTTGCTGAGACACTGGAACAAATTGCTCAGAGAAGCTGTGGATGTCCCATCCCTGGAGGTGTTGAAGACCAGGCTGGATAGGGCTTTGAGCAACCTGCTCTAGTGAGCACGGGGGGTTGGAACTCGACCCAACCCAAACCATTCTATGATTCTATGAAGACGAGGTCTCTGATTTTGTAGTCAGAGGACTAGTAGTCAAGTAATTTTGGGTGTTTCATAAACCACTCAGTTTTGGAAATGCGTATGACTCCCTGGACCAGCCCAATCTTGGCCACCAGCTTTATGTTGCATCTCTTAAACTTTTGCTGGAGGAAGTCATTTGTCTGCAGTCTTCTTTCAGGGGACAGATGTTTCCACTGTCTTCTCTATATCAGCTTGTAAACAGTGAGCTCTTGACTTCTCTGACGTTCCTGGCTGTGTCTATAATCTAACTGAATAACTTGTATTTCCCTGAATCTCTTGGTTCTGAAAACTGTTGGCTAAGCTGGAGCTCTCTCTTTTATAATGCATTCATTCAATCAGCACTTGTGGCAAAGGCAGGACAAACATATGCAGGATGTCATTGCCCCTCACAATCTTTTAGTCTGGCCAGTCAGCCAAGAGATGAAGTTAGCCCGGAGAAAAGCAAGATGACACCAAAGTGAGGAAGGGAGAAGCTGTGAACCGAAACCGGTGCCTGGTGTCTCTGCTCTGTGGCTCGCTGTCAGCCGACACGTATCCCTCTGTGTGGGGCTTCACAGTGCCCTGCTGCCTGCAGCCAGTCTGCCATCAGCATCTACCAGATCACCCAGTCTCAGGCAGCCTAAGACCCTGTGCAAACCTCTTCCTCAATCAGCAGTTTGCAACAGTGGTGTTCCCCAGACAGTCCCTGGGTCTGGTCAGGATGGACTATAAGTACAACTTCCTCCTCTTTCTAGCCCAGCCCAAATTTGCTGTGTCTTTTCCTGTCCCTGGCAGATATGGATGTAAGTTCACCTCATCTGTGGGAATGAAAAAGTTGTATAGTGCATGATATTGTGATCTCCCCAAGCCCTGAGCATGGAAGGGACTGGTCTGAGATCACTGGTTTCTAAGTGTTTGCTGGCCCAGGAAAGCACTCTCTGACCTCAGAGAGTGGCTGGTAATGCCTCACTGTGACCAGCTCTTCTGAGCTCCAGGGTTTAGAAAGGCAATTCTGCCTCATGAGGTCTCACAGCAGCACCACAGCTGTTTTGCTTAAGTGAGAAGCTCAGTGGGGTTCAAGCTGCAGGGAACTGTACCTTTCAGGGTGAGACAGCTTGCACCAGCTGTTCTGCAGCAGTGGTATCTGCAGCTGATCAGGTAAAATCAGGCACTGAATGAAGTGGGTGTCTTATGCTTTTTGGATCTGTGTGGCTACCGAATGATACGAGGCAGTAGGAGGAGAAGCAGCTGAGAAGATATCCTGAGAAAAAGGCTGGAAGCTGAACGTTATGAGTTGAAACTCCTCAAAAACGTGGCAGGCAATTGGAGATGGTTTCAATCTCTCTTCACCATCCACACAATATGGATACCTGCAAAGAAGAAGATAATCAGAAAGCAATTTTGTTTCTGGCAACACTTTGATGCAAGGCAGCTGGTGTGCCTAATGGTTTTCATTTAATTCTTTTGGAGACATCACCAGGAAATGGTGAAACACATCACAGAAGAAGAACATGTTGCTAGTATTGCTGACATTCTATATATAAAAAAATGCATAATGTATATACACATGTATACACATGCAAGCATATGTGCATACGTACCTGTATATGTCTATATCCAAGACTCAAAAAAGAGAACCATAGTCTGTGACTCATTTAAGGCCAACAAGCCAATCCTGGGGTCCCAAGTCTTTAGTAAGAGACCATGACAAGAATCTGGGGTGAAATATTCACATGAGTGACAGTTTGAGAAGTCAGAATTAATCTGTGGTGAAGAAAATAACATATCTGAAAGGCAATAACTGAAGCCACATTTTTTTATGGAGGCTACATGAGGTGACACTGTGGCTGGTAAGGGCAATCCAGAATATTAAATGAAAATAGAGTGCCAGAAAGTCATGGCCAACAAAAATAGCCTATAGAGATGCACTGAAAGCAAATGTAAGCAAAGATAATGCCTGATATTTGAGAAGATATGCAAAATTGAAATGGATTATGTTACTTTGCAAGAGTGCATACGCCAGCAGAGTGTGCACAGCATGGACAAAGAAGATGACAACAGCATCACTAGCTCAGAGCAATTCCTTCTTTGAACAATGGACACTGCTGCAGAAGATGAATGGAATATTAGCTTGAAATCAAATGGAACATCTATGAATTTTAAGTTGGATACAGGTAGTCAAGCTGGTGTGGGTCCAGAAACACAGATACTATCATGGAGATAACATCCACAGGCAGTAGGAAATGAGTTGGAAATGTCGGAGCTTACAGTGGAAAGCTTATCTCTACCAAGGGAGTGTGTGAACTAAATGTATAAGCAAATAATAAATTAAGAAAAAAGGATTTTCAGATGTGCCAAAGGTGGAGGGATCTATGACTTAAAAACACGTAATAAAAAGTACAGTTACTAAATTGTAAAAAGACTAAATCTATTTGATAAGAATTTGAGGGGGTCTTCTAGAGGGTATGCAAGGAGGCAAAAAAACCCAGACTAAATCTGAATAAACCTATCTATACCCCATCTAATGCCTCCAAGACAGGCACCTCTCTCACCCTAAACCAGAAGTCAAAAGTTCAGCTAGTGAAGTTGTTGCTGTTGAATCACAGAGTAAGTGAAACATCCCTCTGGAGTGAACACAATTTCTGGGCATTGCAAGGGAAAAGAGAAGCCGTGGTTACCCACTGATATATTAAATAAGGCCGTAAAAGCTGAAGTCTGCTTCTGACAGAATGGCACCTTTGGAAAGATGGACACTGCTGAAGATGCTCTGTGTGTCATGTGCCAGTGCTGGCTGGGAATGTCCCTTAGTGAAAAAGGGTTTGCTCACCACACATCATGTCTTCTTGAGTGGTGGCTGAGGAGCTGCTGACTGTGCTCAATCATTATATGTGCCCAGACAACCAAGTTCTGGGGAGAGTTCAGCAATACCCCCACTATCCTGCACCCACTTTTTCCCTTGTCTTGAAAGAGAAATTTGTCTCCACTTTCACAGTCATTTTGTCCTATCTCTGCCTTGTTTATGATCCTACCTGTGTTACAGAACTGATGAGGTGATATTTTTTGCCCTTTCTGGCTATTATTTAATTAATTACTTAATGAAAATATATTTAATGAGAGCATACTTGAAGCTCTGCTGCTGTTCAAGCCTTGGGAGACTGTGCATGCTCCTTGTTCATCCTGGGGTCTGGGTTACAGACCTCCCCCAAGTCCATGGTGCCCTTTGATTCTTTGTCTCAGGACAGAGGTCTGTGTAGCTCTCCAAATGTTATGGAGAAGAAGTCTGATCTCAGCTGCTACTTCTGTTTGTTCATTTCATGAGTTCACCTCTGCAGATGGCCGATGGGGTGGACTAGCTTACAGTGATAAATCCACAGAAAAGTGATTGAGGAGTATTAACTGAAAACTCACTCTGTCCCCAAATTGGTGTCATGAGTGCCCTGCCTGCCTTTACTAACGAAATGACAGTCCTGTGCAAAAACAGGAGCACATCTTAGCACATGTGCAGATCCCAATAATGAACACACAGTTACAGGATGCTGAATCCACCATAAGGATGATGACTTTTTTCTGGTACGCAAATGGTGGTGGGTGCTGCCTAACTGGTTCTGCTACTGCATGGAAATGTGTAATATTTTCATATTCCACCAACCCCCCAACTTTGTCTTCGCTTTTTCAGAAAGTTTTATTTCACACCTGAAAAAAATTATTAGGACCTTTAACATTCAATTAACTCACCTGAGTTTAATTAGAAATGAGCAAAAAAAGGTTTGAGATACACCAGAGAGAGAGACACGGTTTAGTGGAATGACCTCTCCTCTTCCTGAAGTTGAGGCATCATCAGTAATTGTTCCTTGAGAGAGTCAGGAGCTGGGCTGAAAAAAAGTAGAGTTGCTGCTTGCCTGCACCCTTCAATGAGATACTACAGGTTGTGTCTGCTCCACTGCAGGTTTCAGGTCTGGCATGAAGACCAGTGGGACCACACTTCTTATGATACAACCTAATTTTCCTGCTCTTTATTGCCATGCAAATGCCAAGACAAAATGTGTTTAAAGACTTCTGTAATTTTTCCATTTTGCTAGGAAAAAGGGTAGGTGTGAAAAGGAAGAGTCCAGTACTGATGTGACGTATGGTGAGGAAAAAACCGTACAATTGCCAGGCAGCAAGAGGTGGCCTCAAGGACAAGAGGCTTCCTATGAGAGCCTCCCTGGGGAGCTAACTGAGATTTTAGGATGTTGGCTGGGAGTCAAAGAAGAGCAGGAATTACTTGTGCTGAGGTGGAGGAGGAAGGTGGAAAGAAGCACGTGAGACCACAAGATAAGATGTCTTTTCAGGCTGCTAGATGAGAGAGCAGACACAAGGCTGGGCTGATAGGGTAATAGCTTGCAATAGTCAAACTGCAGAGTGGGATTATTATGGCTTTGGATAAGAGCTATTAACTATTGTTAAGGTGATTGATCACTTTTATCATTTTGTTATGGAAGGAGTTTCACAATCAGAGCTAATCACAGGGCATTACCGTACCCCTGTCTGCTTAAATGCTAAAATCCAGAGACAGATTGTGAGATGATTACAGAAATTGCAAGACTGTCATTTCCATATTGAACATGGACCGGGCAAAAATCATAACAACACATGTATTGCTGAGACACCCCATGTAGGGGAAAACACTTGTGAAGTTTGCTTTCAGCCTCCTGAGAAGGAAACAAACAAGTTTGCTCACTGTTCTGTTAAGCTTTTCCAGCCCACAAAGTTTCTACAGTTTTAAGACTCTGCTGCTATGCATCTCCTATGATATGCATATGTCTGGGTTCTCTGGTACTGACTTCTGGCACCGTTCGCAAGATTTGCTGAGGTTTCACCAAGGAAAGCTCGGAGAAAAGTTTCCCTGTACATGTATTTAAAGCATGGAGCAATAAAAGCGCACCTCATGTTCAGAGGAACAGAGAGACAGATTTGAACTCAGTGCTACCAAAGAGCACAGGTGTCTCCAGAGCAGTGAGATGCTTTCCAAGAATGCAGACTTACATCTTACTCTCTTACATAGTGTTGGCAAGGCCTTTTATGAAGCTTTCATCTGAGAAGTAGGAGACTCAAGCTCATGGCCTCATTCTGTTTGATGGGAAAAGGAAAATTAAGAATGATGCAGGTTCTGAGAAGAACAGCTGGATCAAGTCGTAAGTTCTGGGTGAATCCAGCATGGAAATCTGGTCAGAAACAGAACTAGTCCATGAGACAGACTCTCCAGTAGTACATGGCTGATCCTGTATTAATGTTTGAGGTGCCCAGAACATATCCAATAAATTCACATTTATGCCTTCGTGTTCTCAGCAGTGAGGAGTGAGAGCTCTCAGCATCAGGAAAGTAACATCAAGAAAGCAGCTCTTTCTGTGCTGTTTCAAGGCTCATTTTCTCTCCTGGGGCACACCACATAGAACAACCAACAAAAATAATGAATATCCGCCGTAAACAATGTAATGTTCAGCTCCTGGGGGAAGGTGCATGTTCAGCTTGACCTTGCAGAAAATATGCATATAATAATAAACACAGTAGAAAGGAGAGGTAAGACACTGCATGAGGACTGGGCAGAACAGAATGATACCAATGGCACTGGCCTGGCAGGTCAAACTTGGATTGAACTGTGCAAATAATAAACTGTGCTATAGGAATTCTGCAACTAAGCAGCATGTTATTGTGCACAATATTAACAACATGCCAGACCAGCAGTGCATGTGCTCACCGGTGTGATCTCTTGAAATGCTGTTTCTCTGCAATGACTGACTGTTACAAACAAAAAGAGCTATCTCCTTCTACTGCGAGCCCGTGTCAGAGACCTCATGCAAAGAAACCTTTCCCTGTCACTACCTTCCTCGTTTAAAGTCTGTAAACTCAGGCAGGTCCTTCCTCACATCTTCGCTGGTATTTTCCCACTTTTGACTAGGAATATGAACTCTTCTGGCCCTAAAACTCCACATTGGCCGAATCGAATTTTATGCATAACAGGCCCAGTTCTGCTTTGAAGTGATCATCTTCATAATCTATGAATAGGAACATCAGTAAAGATGTAAACTTTGTGGGGTCTTCCTGGATTGGTGGGTTTCAGCACAAGGCCATGTACTTGAAGTGCCCAAAAGACACCCATGTGGGTATTCTTTGTTATCCTTTGACATGGATGACCACTGACCACTGACATGGATGACCACTGACCACAACTTAACCCATCAGTTCATTGGTCATAACCCATTCATCTGTCACCAACGCAAGAGGAGTCCTGTTTGTAGATGCTATACCAGTCGCTAGAATGATGCATACGTAAAGATGAATTTGGAGGTGTTTTATATGACTACAGATACCTGCCTTGGGAAGAGATGATTTTGCAGGGAATGGAGGAAAATCAGTATCAGCTGATGTGCCCGGATTTCAGACTGCTTTCTGAACAGAGGGGAAAACCAACTCTAAAGTCTTTGAACACGCACGCCAGCTAGATTAGATTTGTACTGATAGCTTTTGTTTCCGTTCCTTTCTCTCTTGCCTAGTTTAATATGCATGGCTATATATGGAGAAAATGTGTCTCTGTGCTGGCATAGCAAAGATAACCTTGAAGAGTATAAATGAATGTACGTATTGATGGAGCAATTTGTGTTTTTATTGATTTCTTGCTGTGTCTCGCTGAATTCTTAGTATGTAGAATAGGCTGTAACTATTTTGTTATGAAGAATGCTACAGAATACATTTTCCCACACCAATTCTTAAGGGACACGGGCAATTTATACATGAGAATATGAAAGAAAGCATACCGTATATATTGATTATTATTATTTATTACTATAAGTAGGATTTAGGGTTCCAGCTAGAGATACAAGACTTGACATCAAAAAAGGGTAGCATATTTTCTTTGTAAGAGGGCAGAGCCGCTAAGATGAAATACCAAGATGTTAATTTTCAAATACATAGCTTTTGCCAAAGTGGAGAAAGTTAAAGGTGAAAGAGTGACACGGTGACATGTTCCTGAGAAGAAAAGATGTTGTCATAGAGCAATGATTAATGCTATCAAGATGCAAATGGGTGGCTAGAAAAGAAAAGTCTGGGCTGGCTCTCCTCTGTGCTGGGAGACCAGCTTATACTGTAGGTGTTTTCCCAAGCAGGTGATGTGGAACAAGGTGTGACCAGCATGCAGGGCACTGGGCTGAGAGGAGGATGTCGACTATGTCCAGCGGCAGGTACCACCTCAGGGCCTGCACAACACAGAATCACAGAATGGTAAGGGTTGGAAGAGACCTTCAAAGACAGGCTGAGAGAGCTGGGGCTGTTCAGCCTNTGCCTGACAAACAGGGTCACCCAGAGCAGGATGGACAGGAACGCATCAAGGAGGGTTTTGAGTATCTCCAGAGAAGAAGACTCCTCAGCCTCTCTTGGCAGACTATTCCAGTGCTCTGCCACCCTCAAAGTAAAGATGTTCTTCCTCCTGTTGAGACAGAACTTCCTGTGTTCCAGTTTGTGCCCGTTGCCCCTTGTCCTGTTGCTGGGCACCGCTGAAGAGTCTGGCCCCAGACTCCTCAGAAGCACAGGCTTCTGGACTTGAGATTCTTTGGTTTCCTTTCCTTGAAGCCAGTTACCTTCTCCAAGCTCACAGGGGTCTGTAAATTAGGAATCTAATTTAAATTGGTGTTATAGTGATTAGTAGCATTAAACTGAAGACCCTGGATGTCTGTACAGCAGCTTGGTTGGATTTTCTTCTGCTCTGTGTTTCATAATCCCTTCTCCTATTGCATACTCCATCTGCTCCAAGCAGAGAGATAAAGCAGAGAAATGTGTTGAGTTCTAGCTCCTGTGCAGCTTTGCTGGGGTCTGAGACTGGACACACCAGAACCTCCAATTGCTGTTTAAAATAGCACTATCCCAAATTTGAAGCAAGCCTCCATTCAGCTCAAGGAGTGGAAACTGCACCTTTCTTGTCTGGTTGCTCATAAACAAGATGAGCAGTGGGTGACAGAGACACCACGCTGGGAAGAAGATGCCTTCATTTGGCCCAATATTTGTTTTATGACATCCACCTGCCCAGAGGGGGATGTCAAAGAAAGCACACAAGTAATGGTGCACATGTAGCACGACACTTCCCTTCAGATATACTGAAGGATTTCTAAGATAGAGGTTGCCTCTGAACCTGTGTTCAGCAGGCACTGATGGCACCATCCTCCATGAATTTGTCTAATCTTGTCTGAGCTCATTTAGGCTTTTGGCCTTTGTAACATCCTCTGGTATTAAGCACCACAATTTAATTATACTCTGTGAGAAAAAGTAGTTGCCTTGATTCCTGTGTAAATCTGGGCCTCTTTATTGTAAATGAGCATACATGGCAGTTAATAAGGCTTTTAAAATGGAGATGGGACATCATGAAGCTGATTGCATAGACCTGGTGTGTGAGGCTGAGCACCGAAATGTGGGGGTGGGAAATGCTGAAGGCTTGAGCAACTAAAAGTTGGGTCTGACAAAACAGAATAGCAGTACCGTACCAGACCTTGCTAATTTTGTAGCCCTCCAAGAAACAGAGAGAATAATTATGTGAAAACATGAGAATGAGAATGTCAGATAAATGATTAATCGCATGATATACATTAGCAGTGAAGTTGTGGGTCATCATGCAAGTGCCAGTGTAAGATGGATGCCTATAAATGAAGAGTGGTTTAACACATTTCCATTCCATCCATCTTCTTAACAAGACTTGAGCTGCACAGCCTTCAAAATTTGTGTATACCATGGATTTATACCATTGAATGGTGGTAGAATAAGTTCCTCTGTTTTCAGCCCTTTGTCACTGTTTCTTTCCATACTCTACGTTGTCAAGAGAACAGGACCTTATTTTTGAAGAGTGACAAAGCTAAACCTAGGACCACTTTTAATCTATGCATTAATAGAGAAATATGCAGATTTAACAACAATAACTTAAAACTGAGCAGTTTCTATGCATAGGCGAGCTGCGAGGCTCCAGATAACGTCAAGAAGGTTACGGACAAACCTGTTGATCCTTACTGCAGCCTGGTGAACAAAGTGCCCATCCCCACAGGAGAGCAGTGACTCTGCTGAGAACTTGTGATTCTTGACCCAAAGGAGAGGACCCAAAGCAGACTGGTGTGCTACCAAAACGGGCTTCCCGAGGGCTGGTCTAAATGCTTCCTTGTCTCCATCCACATTGCAGAGTCTTTGGAGTCCTGTTGTATCTGCCTACATGTTGCGCCTGATTGGGCTGATGGCCTCTGCTGAACTGGTGTCCAAAGGCTCCTTTAGGTATCTCTGTGCTGAGTGCAGGAGCCAACCTACCTTGTGGCCAACTCCATCCTGAAGCTCTGAAATGAGGTATCCCATGGTCAAGCCACCTTTTGACAAAATGTTGCCTTAAGTCCAAATCTATTGACCTTCAAAACACCATTTCTTGAAGAACACTGTCACTGAAGGGAGAAGTGAGATGGTGCTAGGGACAACAAATTCCCACAGAGCTAACTATGCAGCTGTCGTCTTAGTGAGAGCTGCACACAGGTTCCTGTTTCTCTGAGAAATTCCAGTGCTATTTCATTTCTGTGGAAGCCACAGAACTTCAAAATTTTCTGTAAAGCAAGATAGACAAATGTTTTGCTTGGCATGGCTAACATTTACAATTTTATTTTTAATTTAAGATTTCTGACCTAAATAACTTGATGATAGAATCAAATTATTCTAGACCAAATATGTTGTAACAGATATGTTATAACTTTTTGAAAATGTTTTATTAACTGAAAAGTTACTGAAAAATCTTCCTGTGAGACATTTCAGTATTGCGTTATGGAATTTTTCTAATTAAAACATTTTGATACAGAAGACCTTAAGCACACTTTGTATTTGTTTTGCATGTGGTTTTTTAGGATTTCTATTGCACTTTTATAATTTCAAAGCAAATAATAATACTAATAATGAAAAGAATAATAAAGGCAAAAGAAACTCGTTCTGGGACTGTGAACATTTAGTAATGATGAACAGTGGAAATTCAGAAAGTATTTTTTAAATGGCCTGTACACTCCTACTGTTTCACAAGGAAGACTAATTGCTCTTGTAAGCTACAAGCCTTATTTTATACAATGCTCAGATGTTACAGTGATTTCATTAATTTATGCTGACAATATTGTAAATATAAAAAAATCCTCCAGAAGTTCACAGAAGGGGAAACTTCCTGGGGAAGTTTCACATCTCATGGGCCATATGTACCATTTGCTTTTAACCTTAGAAGAGAGTTTCCTGTTTTTGTACATCTCTCTTTGGAAGGAGGAGAGTGGTTTGGTGACAAAGGAGCACTCAAAATACATCAACGTTGCCAAGGCAGAAATATAAAGCAGTAATTTGAGGATCTTGAGGGCACTGTGCAGACTATTAAACTAATGGAACAGCTGATGCTTACAGAAGGGCAAGGTTTTCAGGGCTTTGGGAAACTCTTGCTAGGTTTGGTGGTATTGTTGCAGATGTTCAAAATTTAGACACTCACTGTTCAGCAGCTAAATGCAGTGAATATTTTTTTGTGAGAACAACTGAAGATTAGGCGGGGGGATGTATTATCCAATAGGATGATGCCAAAAACCATTTAATGGTCACTCAAAAAAATGATGCCACGTCCTTCCAGACCACCAAGTCATCCATTCAGGGCTATTGTCTGGTACTTCTATCTGCAAATCCTTCCTGCTACTAAGAACATGCACCCGTTTCTCAAAAAGGTGTAGCAGAGATGGTTGTTCCTCTTTGGGTGTTTTGTGGCCCCTAGACCGTGAAAATCAGACAGAGGATCTGTTTGCTTTTCAACAATGGTCTGTGGTTGGAGTGATGACACGAGAAGCAGGTCTCATTTAAGCCCCATTCAGCTTAAACCCACAGCTCCAGTCTAGCAAGATTGACCTAACTGTGAGGCTGTCAGGTACTCTCTGTCTCTCACTGCGGTGTAAAAAGCCACTATCAACTGCTCTGAGAGCCTGATTCTGATGGTTTAGGCATTCTCAGAGCTGAGCGGACAGGAGCTTTTGGGGTAGTAAGGAGAAATGCGACTGGCTTCTGGTTATTGGTTGTTCTTACAGAGGAGGTTGATATGAGCAAACCGGAGGGTTCATCAGAACTTCCCCAAGAGATGCATTTCACTAGGCTGGCTAGATACTGAGAGGGGTTTCTTTGGATTTTAGCAGACTTTTCGTATCAAAATTGTTATTATTAGGTATTTGGTCATAATAGCAAGTTTTGAGTGCCTTGGAAAAACCAAGACCTCAAAGTGTTCTCCTTTTGACCATCTGCATTTTGAGGTGAGTGTAGAGTTGAGTAAAGAAATGTGAAGGGTTTGTGGTGTTTGAGTTTTTAATAGCTCCCATAATCTCTGTTGGAGGCAGACTGGTCGATCTTCTCTGTATCCCAAGGTCCTGTGCTTCTGCCTGACAGTGAAAACATGGTACTCACTACTGGGACTTGTTGTAAAGGTTTTGCAATTTGGGGACAGACAACCATGACAACAGAAACTGCACAAAATTTTAACTTACTTTCACCTACACAGGTCTCTAAAGAAACTTCCTTCTGTTATGAAATACTTATTTTCCAGGATCTCCTGGATGAGTGCTGGGTCAGAATCCCTTCAGTCTGGATCTTGTACGAATCCACAGAGTAAGCCGCAGTTTGTGATTACCAGGCTGAGAATGAAGCTCCTTCAGCAAAAGTCTGTCCTTCACTGTTAACACCAATGCCTTCCCTACTGAATTTATCGGAAAATTCTGGAATCATAGGACAGGACTTGCTGGGTTTTTTTTTTTTTCATTTTTAAAATGATAACAGAGAACTTTTACAAAAAAGCATACATCCAACGCCAGTGCACAAATGAGTGTAGATAACACAGAAAATTAAGAACTGAAGGGCTGTATTTATATTGATTCTGGTTTTCTGCTAATAATTATATGGTAACAAAATGCTAAACTAACAGTACCAAAATACAAAAGGAAGAGAAAAAAAGTCAATACTTATTATATTCAGACTCAGAATGGTCAGATAGATATGACCACTTTCTGACACATTTGCCAATATTTCCTTCCCCCCTCCTGTTAGCAGCTGTCTGGCAAAACCCGATGAGTGGACACAAAGGGACAAATCCATCCAGAGTTTAACTTCATAGGAATGACTCAAGGGACATGTTCAGTCCATTATGATGAGGAGGATCATTGGCATCTCTCCAACGTTACAAGATTGTATTTAAAGATGGAGAAATTGCTTTTAGCACATGCTGTTTCCCCCCCAAAATGTATGCACAGGAGCGCACCCTGTATTTTTTGGGAATATGATTGCCTTTAAAAGATAAGCTGCTGTTGTGGGTTGACTCTGGCTGGATGCCAGGTACCCACTAAAGACTATTACTCCCCTTCTCATTTGGACAGGGAGAGAGAAAATACAATGAAAGGCCCATGGGTTGAGGATAAGGACAGGGAGATCACTCAGCAAGTGCCGTTCTGGGCAAAACAGACTTGACTCGGGGAAAATTAATTTATTACTAATCCAATCAGAGTAAGGCAATGAGAAATAAAAACTAAATTTTAAAACACCTTCCTCCCACCCCTCCCTTGAGCGGCGCAGGAGAGCAGGACATGGGGGCTGTGGATAGCTCATCACATGCTGCTTGTTCCTTCTCAGAGGGAGGACTCCTCACACTCCTCCCCTGCTCCAGCGTGATAGCCTACCCATGGACAATTCTCCACGAACTTCTCCAACATGAGTCCTACCACAGGGTGCAGTCCTTCAGGAACAGATTGCTCTAGGGGTCACCCACAGGGCCGCAGGTCTTGCCAGGAGCCTACTCCAGCATGAGCTTCCCACGGGATTACAGCCTTCTTTGGGCATCCACCTGCTCCACTGTGGGGTCCTCCATGGACCTCCATGGGCTGCAGGTGGATATCTGCTTCACCACACACCTCCGTAGGGTGCAGGTGGGTATCTGCTCCACTGTGGATCTCTATGGGATGCTAGTGGGTATTTGCTCTGCCATTAAGCTCCATAGGCTGCAGGGAGATATCCTGCCTCACCATGGTCTTCATGATGGTCTGCAGGGGAGTCTCTGCTCTGGCTCCTTCTTCACTGACCTTGGTGCCTGCAGAGTTGTTTTTATTACATATTCTCACTGTTGTCTCTGGCTGAAGTTGTGCATGATTTTTTTGCCCCCTTCTTAAATATGTCAGTCCAGAGGCACTGCCACCATCACTGATGGGCTCGGCCTTGACCTTGGCCAGAGACAGGTCTGTCTTGGAGCCAGCTGACATTGGCTCTATTCAACATGGGGAAACTTCTAGCAACTTCTCACAGAAGCTGTCCCTGCAGCCCCCCTGCTACCAAAACCTTGCTATGCAAACTCAATGCAGCTACTTGAATGTGTTTTTTATTCTTATTATTTATTTACAGATTTATAGTTCCTTTTTTTGTCTTGTTTGGGTCTGTCCTAGTAATTAACACATCCTATTTAATGAGAAGGGTGGAATCTGTAGGTGCTCAATTAACCTACAGTAAAATGTGAAAGCTGGTTTCATTACAAAAGATCAGGAAGATCTCTCCAGGCTGCACCTTGCCTTGAGAAACTCTTTAGAAAAGCCAGTGACGCTGCTAAGATCAAACTTGGAACAAATCCTCTTACTTGGAATCAAGTATACTTGTTTATAAGTGAACTGAACTGCAAGGTTTCTGCAGTTTAATACTTATAAAACTAGCTCTCTGGAAGGCCAATGAGCCAGAGCAGGAGCCACTCTATTGCTCTTTGCTTGCCAAGTGGCTTGTACAGAGGGGTCCAGGTAATGACCAAGCCTCTGGAGCGCTACAGCAATGAACAGCATTGCCCCTTTTCTTGCTCAACTTGTGCTTTGCTCTCCCTTTTCTAAAACTAGTTTCTCCAAATAACAGCTATGGGCTTGAAGGGACTGACATACTGGAGCATGCAGTATAGAATTACAATGCAAGATAGAATTGCTAAGACAGGAAAGGTTGCTACGTCTGAGAGGATATCTCTTCAAGTCTTTTAAAAGCAAAGTCTGAGTGAACTGAAGTTAGGATGTGAAGCCAGACGCTTGCTCTGCTGAGGTGTGGTGGTGTTTTGTGACCCTGGTTTATGCAGGATGCTGCCATGTGTCCCGCACTTCAGAGGGACAAAGCAATGGGAAGGGCACAAATGGCTGCCATACCACAGCCTTCCTTTTCATACACAGTTTTTCTGAAGAGTTATGTGGTAGGTAATACTACTGAAAATGTAACCAGCTGTCCAAAATTCGTTTGTACCAAGGCAATCTGTGTTGTACTATGTCTCTGAGAACTGAGTATGTCACAGGAAAACGTCTTTGGCATGCAAAATGCAGGTTTCTTTTAAATCTTACTTTTGAGATAGATGATGCTGGATTACGTCTGGATTATATTAGCACTCACCTTTGGGGATGACACTTGAACTCTAAATCTTTGCTTATCAGATCTATACTAGACAGATTACTGTCACTATCTTTCTTGTGGTCGTGTTTCAAACGTGGACATTTATTGCAGTAAGAGTTACAATCATTAACACTCTTCTCGAAACATTACCTGGAGGTCATGCATTGCTGTCTGGAAGTAGTTCATGCTATTCCTAAAGGCTTTAGGGACTTCCTTGAATGGCTTTATGACCCTTGGAGGAGCTGTAGGTCATTCACTTCCATCTCTCTGTGCCCAGTTGGTGGCTCTTGTCAGGTCTTACCCGCGTGATGAGCAAACCAGCTGCACGGCCTTGAGTATTGAACGGACTGTTCAGGCTCCGGGTAAGTGAATAAATGATGAGCATCTGCCAGAGGATGCTCATCCAGGGGTTGCAGTGGTACACACCCGAAGCGTGATGATGAGCCTAGGTTAGATTGAGAACATTAGATATCCCACAGTGTCACCACACTGCAGTTGTCTGTACCGGAGGAGACCCGCTGTACGGAAAGGGGTGATGTTTTTTGGCAGTACCCCTAGAGGGCACTCCCAGATTCCTTTTGGAACAGGCTCTTCTGCGCTGGGCTCTGGGTCCCTAGCCCCTGCAAGGGCCGCAGCTCCCCCGTCTCCGCGGAAAACACCAAAACATCTACTGCGCTTTTCTTAAGGCACTGATTTTAAAAGGTCTTGCATCTGCAAGCTGGCTGAACACAGACCGTGCTTGTTAATGAAAGCTACTAACACAACCATCAGACTTTCCAGAAAAAAAGCAGTATGGTGTATAGAAAAGGACTTTTTTTTTTTTTTTTTTTTTTTCATTAAGGACCACTGTTTTGGTTAATATATAGAGGATTACTTCTGGAATGACCCTACAACCAGGAAAATGTGGCTGACGTGTGTTCATGAGCTCTTCATTCCAAGAAGTAACCAGCGCCAAAGGAAGAAGGTGGTCAGTTTCACGTGGCATGCCCGAGGTGGGACTTAGGACGAATTTGACATGCTCTCCTCTCTCTCTCCTCTGCACTTAAACTGCATCCAGTTAAAAAGACTTTCCCATGCTTTGAACAGTTCTGAGCATTGCTGAAAATGCAGACACTGCAGACAATGCAGACTCTCACCTTTACTTCAAATCAAAGGAGCTGTGGGTGAAACAAAGCCTCAAAGAAGGCTTAGTGCTTCATGAATTCTTATGAAAAGTACAATTTTCTGAATTAATATATCGAATGAGATAACTTAGATTTCAGACAGCATTTTTTTTTCATGGTTTTCTATGTCAGATAATTTTGGATGATGGAGATATAGGTAGGGTATGCTGTACTTTCCAGTTCCGATAATTTTGCATTGTGTCAGTACCTCTGGGGCAGATCTCACTGAAAAGTTGTTCTGTCTTTCAGCTAACAGCATATGGAATTTGACACAAATAAATATGCATGCTCCTGTCCTAACGGTGAATTCAAAGTCTGCTAAAGTACTAATCTAGGTGTCTGAAAGCAAAAGAATGTCAAGAAAAAGTCAGTAAGCTTTAATTTATTCAGCCTACAAACAATGCGGTAAACTCTGCAAATGTTTAGGATGCATTGGTGTTTTCCTGAATCTGCCAGTTACTTTTTTTCAGGGCACAACTTGTATTTGTTTGCAGGCACCGGCAGGGGAGACAGCGTGTTCTGATGAGCTGCAAGTACAGGCTGCTTCAGCAGATTCCAGGGATCTGATCTCCCTGTTTATTCCAAAAATAAACGCATCTCCTCCTAATAAATGTCGCATGCAAATATGGCTCAGTCATTTCTACATGAGATTCTAATTCATTCATTTAAAGATGTTCATTTTGTAGTGTATGCAAATTTGAATATGTAATTCAGCAAAGGCAGGAGCAATCTTTTATTCTCATCACTTCTGACATTTTAATCAATGATTTATGTCTTATTCTTACATTTATTAGCCCTCCCTCAGAATGCAAAGGCAGATTATTATGCATTGATATTTCTATACATATATAAAGCTCATTAAGACTCTTTGACAGAGGGACGGTCAAAGTGCAGGAACAGGGGGCAGACATTCGAGGGCTTGTGCTTTACCTTCTCTACAGGCTGGTTGTGCTCGTTTGATAAACAACTTCCCCGTGTCACCATCCTTCCATCTGTACAGCAGCGATAACATTGCCCAAACTCAGAGGTGAGACTAATTGGAGTTTTTAAAGCTTTTTGAGCTCCCTTGCTGGAAGCTGCTATATAAATATACTTCTGGTCACAAAGAAAATTAATAAGGTACAGCCCTATGTAATAGAGATATCATCCATTATTCCTAGGTTTTGTCTGCATTATAAAGGTGGCTGCAGAAATGGCATCCTCTTCTTCTCGAGACTGCCCTTGTAGGTATTCACAGTCACATACTCAACTGACTTTTTGACAAAATGCAGCTTTTACTGCTATTTCCTTCTTCTGACTTTGTTGGCTTTCCAGTTCTGGGAGACTAAACTGGATTTTAGTACCTCCTCGGCACCATCAACAGAGTAATTTATCTAGTCTCAATGCCAGTCAGTCACTCCTCTGTGAATCCTTGGGGGGCAGTTGAGTTACAGGGATGATTGGGAAAGGCCGAATTGTAAGACATGGAATTACAGAGGAGTCATTTTAAAGGCCTGATTTAACCTGCAAGACCTTTACGGCTGGGATGCATGTGTGAATAGAAAGAAGTCAACTGAGTCTAAACTAGGTCTCAGTATTTAGAAGAGTTATTTGTGATGAGAGAAAACAACAAGGGATTTTTTTCAAAAGTACAATTGCAACTTAAAGAGTGGAAATAGGAAATACAGCTGTGCAAGTCTCTCAGAATTAGAGCTTTGCCCATGTGATTTTTGGAAATATGTTTGTATACCTATATGCAATACAGGCAACCCTGCGTCCTGCAGGGATCCAGTTCTGATTTCCAGAAGTGTAAAACCATTGACGACACCTGTCAAAAGCAAAACCTTAAGGCTGTTTATTCTTAGAAGTGAGAACTATAAACTTAGAACTATAAACTTAGACTTTGTGCATGGGTAAACGCCACACCATATTCTCAGAGAACACAGGCAGAAGTTGAGAAACCCGTCCTTTATTCAGTACAGCCACTGCATGAGGCTGAAGTTCATGGTGTCCCTGTAAAAAGAAAATTTCTAGAGGACATAATCTGAAATCTCAGTTCAAACTCTTTTCAGCAGAGTAGTTGATGAATTGGCCATGCTGCACACACCAGTCTGCGTCTTACGTGCGAATAATTCCACATGACTGCAGCTACCGATTAGCCAGCCCAAAGAAAACATAACAGCCACAAGAGAGCTAGAAGTACAACCAGGTATTTTCAATGCAAGGAAGTCCCGCCCGACATCAAGTTCTGGTCAGATATTGTCATGAGTCCTATGAGTGTCAAATAGACACAGATAATTTAATGGCATGCTGTCAAGCCCAGGATAATGGGATAAAAATTTGCATCATGAGTTTCTTTCTAAGAACAACAAGTAACTACAGTGATACTTAGAAAAAGAATGATTTTTTTACATTCATCTAATGCTAAAGATCCTAGAAAGATATGTGTGTAGATCCCTCTATTCTTGGACATGTAGCTTAAAGTTCCAGTTGCTGCTAGGGAAGAAAAGTGTTAATTCTAAAGAGGTGCTCAAGAGTCATAGAAAAGTGGGGAAAACAGGCCCTGTAGGATTTTACCAATCTCAACTTTTCTAGAATTGTGAGTCAGACTCTCATCTTCTCTCCTAAGCAAACTATTGACGAGCAGCCCAGTTCCACAACTCCAAGGCTAGACAACTACGTTAAAAANAAGTTTGACACAATTTCAGGGGCTGGAGCTCTAAGAAAGTCACTGTCCATTCTCCTCCACCTCCTCTTCTCTCCCCTGACAGGTGGGAAAGAATGCGCCAGTACTTTTTGCTCTGAGGAAACACAGTCTCTTCTCAGCATTGCTAAAACATTTTCTATTCCATGCTATAAGGGCATTCCAAACTCCTTCCCTTCCCTTCCCTTCCCTTCCCTTCCCTTCCCTTCC
>VXBJ01007800.1:526344-546752 GCA_013400055.1 Nycticryphes semicollaris
GGAGGGAGAGGGGAGGGAGAGGAGAGGAGACACACACGCACACACATCCCCCTCCGCCCCAAGTATTAAGAAGCTATTTTGTGTGCTGCCACTGGGATATCTTATTTTTCTCTTGGTGGACAAATAAGTAACCTACACACTGGGAAGGAGAGACAGGAGGGACAAAGCGCAATTAGTACTGGCTCCTATGTGCAAACTGGGGAAAAGCAGGTGCAGTTACCGCTCCTGGCAGCTTCTCTGACTCCATTAGGGCTGCAGGGCCACATGCCTGCACCACATTTTTACCAGCAGTGACATGTTGGCTGTCAGCCTGCCTTAGGAGAGACCTAACAACCAGGGGACCTTGCATCCATGTGGCCTGTGGGTGCCCCAGGCACTCCCCTGGTCCCCAGCCTCACCTGTGGTTCCACCAGGAAAGATGCGCTTCCGAAGGCACCAACAGCATGTCCAAGCACATGGATCTAGGCTGCAAACACAAGTGCAAGGGAAATTCATGGTATACAGACATACCTCAAGAGCAATCACCGTTTCTGAGGCTTGACAAGCTTCTACTATTGTCAAGTTGCTTGTGGTATTGCTTGTAGTACAGCTCCCACTCATATCAGGTGGCAGTTTTATGTTTTCCTTGGGTGGAAATTTTTTTTCCATGGAAGATTGCCTAGTGATTGCTGGGTTTGGGTTTTTAGCATCTGAAATGTCCCATCTCAAGGCTTGATTAGCATTTTGTAATTTTGTAAATCATAGAATTGTTTCGGTTGGAAGAGACCTTTAAGACCATCAAGCCCAACTGTTAACAGTTATCACTAAACCATGTCCCTCAGCACTAACCTACATATTTTTTAAATAACTACGGGCATGGTGACTACCATCTGCAGTCACCATCGGTGCAGCTACCACCTGCTACTACTAGAAGGTAAAAAGAACAACTGTTCCCTACCCACTTTTCCCATGCCTTTCACAGTTTTTCTATATATTACCCATGCTGTCTCTGTCCCCTGCTAGTCTGTTCTTACTCCTTGTAATGGAGACACTCTGTTCTTTTCCAATTGTCTTCTTGTCTTTCCGAGCCTCTCATTACTCTTCTAGGACATAACCTTTTCTACCTGTGTCTGTACTACATAGTTTACAGTCAAACTAAATTGTTTGTATCATTTAGTAGAAATTCTGTCTCTTTATGCCTGTTCTAGTATTCGAAAGATACTAGTTCTGTAGTATGTAACACCCAAACATCCTGATGACAATCAGAAATGGAGAAATCAGCCATCACGTCCAAAATAGATCTCATCATGGAAGCCTTCATTATACCAAGCTTAATGCATATGGGTACATGGGAAATCAGGCTGTTTCTTTTTGAAAGTCTGAACTGTAAAGTTTAATTCCAGTCAGTACACAAGAAGATGTGCAGGCAGGAGATGTAAGGCTCTGTTGCTCTCTTCATTCAAACTTGGGTACAAGCTGCTGAAAAACTGAGCAAAATATTATGCTTTTAGCCCTTCCTAAAAATGGCTTGTCTTACTTTTCCACCTGTTTTCACATTACAACAAGTCATTCCAATACATGATCAGAAAAAGAAAATAGAGGCATTATGGTATCAGGGAATTGCTCATCTGAGTTTTAATAGCTCTATTTTTCTAATTATTGATTGAAAATTACTCTCTCGGAGGGCTGTTGAAATACGTTTTTCGTGATATATTTTGCACCAAAAATGCCAATACTTATTGCTCAATAACCCTGCCTTTAGTTTGCCTAGACCTTCGTCTTTATGTGAGGCTCCTTTGTGCAGCACACAAACACACCTCCCTGCAGCAATCACTTGTAGCAGGGCTGTCTCACGGCTTCGCCGAGATGAGGCAGATTAGAGGAAATGCTAACTTTACGCGAAGGACAAATGATCCAAGGGGCTGTGCGATTACCAGCCGCTTCATAATTGCCACTTGATAAGCTCGTTGTGGTTTGATTGCATGTCAAGGCTGCACGATGCTGCCTGTGCTGCGGCGCATCCTGAAAGGTGCCAGGAATGGTCTGGATATGGAGACCTGTGGGGAAAAAAAAAATAAATAAAAGAATTTGTTGAATTGATTAATAGTTTCTCTCTCTCGGATTATCCGAGCTGTAGTGTTGTGTACAAAATGCAAAGGTAATCCTTTGCTTCAGCTGGCAAGCGAGGAATTGTCATCCAGCATTTTGGCTGCCCAGGGATGTGGTCAAGTTGCCATCCCCAGAGGTATTTAAAAGAGGTGTAGATGTAGTGCTGAGGGACATGGCTTAATGGTAACTTAGAAGTGCTAGGTTAATGGTTGGAGTTGATGATCTCAAAGGTCTCTTCCAACCCAGATGATTCTATGATTCGGTCATTCTATGATCTCCTCATCATATGGTGTTTCTTGGAAGCCAGGTTTTGCCTAGCTGAGTGCAAGAACAGTGGCCTAAGCGTCCCTTTGCTACCCACGCGCATGGACCACACACTGTTGCCTTCCTCCGTATCAGCAGCCCCCAACCTGGGGAATGTAACTATAAACACTGCAGCTGAAATATTAAGCGGGACAACAGATCTGGCAGAGAGGGACTGCCATGACGATGCAGGTGCTGGTGTGATGGCAGGAGAGCAAACAGCTGGGAAAGGGGAGGAAGCCCTGTTCCCAAGGTCAAGCTGCAACTTGGCTGGCAAAGAAGCAGCAGCTTCTGGCAAGCATGGGGATTTGCACTGCCTCCCATGTAGGGAACAGAGGGAACACCACCACCCAACTGCTAGTGTGCTAAAATGGGTCTACTGAGATGTTGTTTCCTGGGATTGCTCTTCCTTTATGCTTCACAGAATATTTGTAGGTGACTTTCCTGTTATTGTTATGTGCACCAGGTACTGCTGAAGCCTGTCACGGTTTCAGAACTGAACCCTAATGGAGCCACAAAAGTGGTAAGTCTCAAAAGGCATGTTGCTGTTTGAGGTTGTCAGGTGTTTTCTAATTGTGCCCTCAGCAGAAGTTTCAGTACATAGCTGCATTTTTTTTTCTGTATGTGGCCTGAAAAGTTTTGCTCCCAAAGGATATTGATTAAAATTTTTAATAGGGGTTTTTTAACAGCCAAGCCACATGAAAATGCTCAGGCTTTAAATACTGTCCCCAGCATTAATAAAATTAGAGGGAATACACTTTATATTTGTGTAACACTTAATCCCCAGTTTCTATTTTGTTCCCCTAGATCATCTTGCTTGCTTCAAGTATCCTGTCTCTATGATTTATTGCTAGATTTGCTTTGTCACCATCTGCTCTGCTGTTGCTCGAGAAAGAACAAATCCCCAGAAAACATTACTGTCCAGGCTAAGCACCATATAAGCATCCTTTGCACATTCAGCCAAACATTGACTAATGGCGAGCTAAGCTATAATCACAAATTCCCTCCCTTCCTGTTCACTACAGTTCAAATTCATATCAAAAACTTGGTGGAATTCAGCTATCCTCCTTGGGGATGTAGGTTACCATCTGTCTGGTTTCCAGTGGTACATTTAAAAAACATTTGTCCCGTTTTCATAAAACATCCTGCTGCACAGCAACCACTTTAATATCTAATTGCACAGCATTATGTATCACATATGTCACAACCAGAATAATTTGACCTAAGTTTCTCTTATCTAGTCTAGTCTGTTTTGCTATTTTAAATTGTTATCCAAACACCTACAAATCCAAAAGAATGCCTCTAGCTAATGTAATTAAAAAAATAAAATAAGTAAATATTGAACTGCCTCAGGAATATTTAAGATTTAATTTGGTAATTTATATAAGATTTTCATTTCAAAAGCAAGCTAGATTTTAAACTGAAGGTTAATATACTTACCATTGCATAAAAAAAATAATAAAATCCAAGTGAGTAAAAGCAGGCAAGAGAACAGCAAAACAGATTAGTTTTTATGCTGCCCACATAAACACATACAAATACCAAAAATATAACAAAATATATTAGCCTGCCCCACTCCTCAAAACTTCTTGGCTGTCCCCAGAGGCCTGTGCAGAGAACAGAGAGTCACTCTGTGGTCAGTCAGGGGAGAGCGTCTTCCCAAGCCACATCTACTCAGGATGCTTGACGGGAAGCCTGCTCAAGCTTTTGTGAAGCTTCCCGTTGACTCCACCAAACCGTGGTGCTGTCAGAGACTTCCTGAGAGGGGCTGGGGAGAGGCAGCCCGAATGCACCACAGCCACGTCCCTCCTCCCTGGCCAACCCACATGTCATAGGGGTACCTTGAGAGACTTTAGAGTGCAATGCAGTTAATGATGTTCAGGGCACAGATGCTCTGGGAGCACTGTAATTCCAAGGGCACATGGAAGTGCTTTGTATCGAAATCTCATGGGGTGGTGGCATTCACCATCCCAGAACAGTAGCTTGCCTTGCACCGCTTTGCCCAGTTGGGCTGTATTTCTGCCTTGCTAATGCAAGGATGATGCTCCAGCAGTGGAAGGATAATGCCTAGAACACCCTCCTTCCGTCTCCCATGTCTGGGATCTTTCTTCTTCCCCCCAGCAAAGTGCTGAAGCAGAGCAGAATTGCCTTGAACACAGGCTTGGAGAGGTAACGGTCCTTGGGGGCTTCTTGAGTTCTGGGGGTAGGGAAAGTCTTGGAGACTCCACTCAGTTAATCTGGAAGAGCTCCCAGCCAAAGAGTGGGATGAGCGTGTATCAGGAGCTGGGGCTCAATGCGAGGAGAATGAGAGAGACGTGTAGGGAATTAAAAAAAAATAAATCCTTCCTTCTACCCAGAAACTCAAGTAGACCCCTTGGCCAAAGTGTTGGTATCCAGCACTAAGTTGTGTCATGACACTTTTTTCTCCTATCGTGTCCTGGAAGGTTCAAATCGTATTTCCCATGGCTACCCCAAGGAAAAGAGTTGCAGCAGACCACTCCTGAGATGACAAGCAGATGATGGATAGTAGCAATTATTTTTTTTGAGCACAATTTTTTTTTCTGTTTGTATCTAGCCAGAAAGCAGCTATCTCATTCACAGCTATTTGTCTAAGAGAAGCTATGAATTAACTAAAGTTCACAGGGAACATGCACTCTTGAGGGTGGTAGGATACTTCTCCTGTAATCACATCAGTTCTGTCTGCACTGAATCTGAGGAAAATGACTCAAAAGTCTCCCTCAATTTCTCTGACTCTTCCAGATAGATATGACATAGTTAGTCCAAAGAGCAATGTTAATGATGGAGTCTGTAGTGTAGATTCTTCACTAAAACTCAAAAAAACCTTAAAAGAACATGCACCATCAAGAAGTTTGTCCTGAAAGCAGCCAATCTTGATTATCCAACCTGTCTCCACTGAATTGCCTCTGTGTTCTTCCACAAGAGGAAGAGTCCAGCTGCTTTGCGAAGAAAAGGCCTGTTGTGAGGAAGCTGTATTCTTGCAGTGAGTGACAGATGGGGTGGCTGAATATATAGGGGTACCTTGAGAGACTAACTGTAATTTCTAGACCATGATGGCCTTTACATAAGCTATATGACTGGGCAAAGGAGGCTCTCACCACCCTCCATCACGGTCACAGTTTGGTTGCACAATGGCAAGCATCAGTTGTCTGGTAGCAATGTCCCGACACTTGGCCAGGCTCCCCAGGGTTCAGAGGGAGAGGCAGAAACATCATCAGCACAGGGCTGGAGGAGCACACGTGGTTGGAACTGCCCACCTTTGGTGGGTGATGATTGTTTTCATTGTGTTATTAGTGTTCAACTATATTCACAGTAGTAAATGCCAGATTTTATCAGACAGAGAAAGATGCAATTTAAGAAATGGACATTGAATTATCAGGAAGAATTGCAGAAAAAAAGGGAAAGTTTGTAAATCACATAGACTTTAGAGAACTTGTTCTATTCTACAGACATCCCAGTAGGACAGAAAAAACTCTGTAAGAAAAACTGCACAGACATCATATAACATTTCATTATACTGCTGAGCTAGTCAATGAGATTTAGAAAATACTCAGACATCGATACAAAAGCCTATTTGCTAACTACCCCCAATGGTAATATTACAGTATTGGGTGCAGCTAGCTGGGAGAAAAATAATCAGATACCCATTAAAATTTATCAGCTGTTTCAGGAAAGATTATCTGACTGAGATCAGTATGACTCTGAAGTTATCTCAGAGGAGATTTCCTGAGCTCTATCATATTCAAACCAGCGTCTGAATGAGTAAAAAAGAACCCAGGTAAGTATCATAACTTATGAGATATGTCATTATGTCTATCAGCGGGCATCTTACATCTTCATCTAACCAATGAACAAACGAGTAAGTACAGAAAGAAAGCAATCTCTACATTTACCTTGGTGTAACTTTGCACTTTTTGCTGAGTGACAGAATTTATAACTTTATGCCCCAAACTTCATTTACATATCCACTTTTGAGCACCTTTGCTCGTACGGCAACTGTGATAGCCAGAGCAATCATGCTTGCAGCCAAGGTACAAAATAATCCTCCATATATGATTTATCTACACACAAAGGTCTAAGCACTCCAATAGAGGCAGGATATAGCAGTTCATTCCGCTTCTCATCGTGGAATTAATCAGAACAACCGATGGTTAGGCAGGCTTCTTGTTTAATAAGCAGATAGTAGTCCTAAGTTTTACACACATAATGAGATAGTATCTGATGTCCCTGAGCTGTACAGCAGAGTAGAAGTCAAAGGTTTGCCTAAACCTCCTAGAGATGAGAGTGGAACAAAACAAATACATTCTCTGTACGATTAAGTTGCCTCGTGAATGAGAGTGGTCACAAGAGGCCATCGGAATAAAGAAGTCTTGGCATTAGCACTGTAAAGAAGCTGCTACTCTGGGCCCCTCCTCATTTTCCACAGAGATCCCTGTTTTCACCAGTTCACTGCTGCTCATGTGCCATGAAGTCTCCAGTGGCTGTGCAGATGTATTCACTCCTTGTACTTCTAATGGTTTTAAGTGCAGTGGTTTTTTGGGCCAGTCGGTAAGTAGTTTACCTGTTATACTGTTTCTTTAGAGAGCGAGCTGAAGAAATCTGCAAAAGGAAATTGAACCTATCTAATCTCTCACCCCAAGTTGATGGGAATACTCTATGGTATTCCTTGCATAAACCCGAAGAATGCCTAAAACAGGATGTTAATTCCATTTTACAACTTCTGGTAAATTCAAGACAGAGAATACAAATATATCCATCCCAGAACATACATTAATAAATTTAATGAGTGTTTTAAGAATCTCAGATGAGCCAAACCAAAGAATGCAAAGTGTTTTTTTTAAGATTTTTCAAGGCTGATAATTGTTTAGTGCCTCAGTCTCAGTGCAACATCTCCAACTAAACTAAAAGCGCTGGTTGGTACAATAAACTTGAGAATATAAAAGGTGTCTTCAGTTTCAAACACGGCTTCTGTTACCTAGAAGTTACCCAAATTCTGTTTTAGGAAACAATTGATAAAATCTACTTGGCTGGTTAGTAAGAGGGTATTAGAGTCAGTCTGCAAAACCCAAGTGTATTTTTCATTACAAGTCAAGATGACAAAATGAGCTGTACCAGTAAAAGTGCACCTGAGCATTTCTGCTTTTACAGTTCTAATGACTGTGATTTCCCAAAGCATGTTTTTAATACCTAGGGGATATTTGATGGAGGTTGTGGGAACAAGGCATTATGAAATCTGGGAATGGTCTAGCTTCTGCATCTCAGCGTGGCTGATGACAGGGTAGTGATGGGAGAACTAACAGTGTTTCATGTAAAGGCGTGAGCTTATATCCTGTCTGAACTCTTAGGAGTAAAGACCTTGCAACTCGCTGCCGGGGAGTTTTGCAGAATACTTTCCTCACACTTAAATTGGACTCTTAAGTGCTCATGTAATAGAGTAATGATGATTAAGAATACAGCATATGAGCTGCAGAACAAAAGTTTAGGCTCAGAAAAAGACAAATAAGTGACTGCAGAGAAGTACAATAATTCATAATTTGAAAATTGTACTAAAGAGTGAAGCAGCTTCTGAGCAAATAAAGAACTTCTCACAGAAATGTAAGATTAACCCTTAACTAGGTGAATCTACATGGTGTTTAGCTGTTTCACTCATGGGTGCTCTAAAGAGTAGGATTTTTAATAGGTCTATTAATCAAAGTGATGGAAGAGTAAAATCTTCACACTCTGCCAGAAAGGCATCAAGTCAATATCAAAATCATAACATTTTAAGTTCAAGCTGTCTATCTGGACTTTGGAAATGTTTAGACTACACAACCAAAAGTTAGAAACCAAACATTTGAACTAAGCTGATAACAAGTGATCATTAATTAAGACTGAAGTCAACAATCTGGCACTGAAGAAATTCCTTGGACGGTGAGCCAAAAGTCTAAAGAAAGATGTCCAAAATAAATTCATAATAATTCATTGTCAATTAGAGATGAGATAAGCTCGTTGGAGGAAGCCAAACGTGGATAATATAGGCAACACAGGCAGTCTGATAAATATTAACTTCTCTTCTCAGAGATAGACTAATGGGGGCTGGGGCTTCAGCTAATTTAGGACCATTTTTTATACTTGAATAAACAGTAACAGGGCTGAAGCTACTAACTATGATTGATATTGTCAAAGATTCATATTAAGATACTAGCTAGCTACCAAACCCAGCTGTTGAACCCAGTTGTGCTAGGCTGTGTCCCAGCATGCAGCAGTGCCAGCCCTTGCTTCACCTACCCCTTAGTCTAAAACCCAACAGTTTATCCCTACAGGGTATGAAAAAAACAGCTTCAGTAAGCACAAGTGGGATGTGTTCAGGTCACAGCCATCCAGTAGCAAAGATCTCAGCTGCCAGGTTACGAGCACAGTATGCTTTTCTGAGCAACAGGGATTTCAAAAGGACAACCCATGGGCTGCTGGTGGTCTGCAAGGCACACAAAAGTGGGTGGTAAAAGTAGTTAAGTAGCACCTATCACTAATTCTTCCTCTGTGTCACTTTTGCCCTGTGCAACAGTTCCCAGTTTCTTTTAACCATTTAGTGTCCTTCAAAAGCTTCTTGAAGAGGACAGTTGTGCATAGGCCAGAAGATAAAAGTGGGGAGCTGACAAGGGACTCTGCAGTGATGTATTTTCTCTTGAGCTTTTTCATTTGTATGACAGAGTGGAAATTTGCCCATGTGCCATTTATTTAACCATGTGCATGGTTCGCTGGGCTTCTCTTCCCCAGGATGGTGTAACACATCCCTATAGAGCTGGTGGCTGTGCCTGAGCAGAGGCTTGCAGCCTTTTTTATGGATATTTGGGACTTGTGGGTGGCCCAAGACTGCCCTCCTGCACTCCATATAGACCATCCCAACCCGTCTCTTGGAAAATACAAGTGGTGGGCAGTAGTGGCTGCTGGCAGGAGGTGAGGTGAGGTGATGTAAGGTGAGAGCCAGCCGGAGACAGCTAGGGACAGGGCAGGAGTGTGGGGGGAGAGACCACTGGTGTATGAAATATCCTTCCACCAGCAGCTGGGACCCGAAGTTGTGCTCTCACAACACACTGAGCAAACTGGGCTGCAGTGACACCTTCAGCCTGGCGTCCCTGTGGCGGGGGCTCTCCTGCAAGAAATGGGATGTGCACTTCTCCCACCCTCCTGCATGGTTTCTCCTGGCCATTCTCAAGCATGTCCTTGAGACGCTAAACAACATCGTTCAGGAAATATAATTACTCTCCAACCTCTCTGTTAATTCTCTCTCCTCCCTCAACAGTCATGCAACAGTCTGCGTTGTCATGGCCCTTCTGAAACATACGCTTTGCCTCAACAGCAACTGCTGTGAAGAAAGGAGAATCCACAACACTGATTTTGGTTCTGAATCCCCTCTCTCAGGTCTCCCAGAGATAAACAGCTCCTGCAATACCCCCAGCCTGCACCATAGGTGGCTGTGTGCAGATACTTTCCTTGGAATATTCACCCATTAGCTGGTTCCTTGACATTTGCTAGAAAACTGCTTCACTCTCTAAACAGCAGAAATAAGAACATCTGAGACTATATTTAAACACTATGCATTTCATATCTGAAATAGGAGTATTTGTTAAGTGTTTGCTGTAAACTTTAGTGTATTGTAAATCCAGTTGTTTTTATAGGTCAGATCCCAGAAGAAATCCAAGCAAAGAGACTGAGAAGTAGATAAGCAAAAGAAAATTTCCTTGGGCTGTTGTATATAAGAATAATAAGTAAAACTTAGGAGTAAACTTATAAATTCCCCAAACATGTGACTACACACAGTCTATGTGAATGCTCTACAAATTCAACGACGAAATGCTTTAAGTCAACATTACTATTCTCCAAAATAACTAACGTGTTCACCAAATCATTTTATGACTCTACATACAGTTTTTTAAAGATTTAGTCCTTTTTAGGTTTCCTGCACGGTAGAACATAGCCTGTACTTTTCTGTATTCAAAGACATCTATCTACTCATTTTTTGCTCTGAATAACAACCTGACTTCATAACTGCATTGCACCTACATGACGGCAACGCTCTGAACTGCAAAAGGTGAGGTGGGCTTCTGTTTTATCTGGTTTCTGGAAGGGGAGGTAGTAGTACAAGACAGGGGGACTGCTATTTCCTCCCTGAGTCTTCTCAGTCCTGCACTTACGGCATTGTCATCAAATGTCAATGAAACTATTATCATTGTCATGACTCATTGTCAAGTTTCATTGTCATGAATCCAGCTGAAGCTGGTTTGCAGGAGGTCCATTAATCATGGAGAGATGAGTGGACAGCAGCAGCCCACATTTTGCCTGAGGCTGGGGGTCAGACCCTACAGTGTCTTGGTGTCACTGAAGTATAGTTGATGCCAACCAAGAGGGTTTGAGCTAACTTTTGTTCCTTAAAGCTGGGCTTCAGGACACCCACCTGATGACTAGCAACTAAGCATATAGGAGGAGATGCAGTTTTTTTTCCCTTCTCCCCAGCAGGAAAATTGGTGAGGAGACCAAGATGTAAAAGGATAGAGTGTGAGTGGTGCTGTCTGGTTAGAGCAGAAGTGAGGTCCCAAAGCTGAGTCAGGAGCTCCTAACAAGCTTCTAGATCCAATGCTGGAGGTCCATTATGGCTCTGCTGGCATGAAGAGCAGTTGCTCTTCATGCCAGCAGAGCCATAAGTAGAGGGGGTATCAGGTGAAAGGGCTATAAATCACACTAGTGGCTGCCTGTTAAAAGTTCTCCAGTGAAACTCTCCCCTTTGATGATTAACCATTGCACGCCCACCTAGTCCCTCTTTTGCTAAGGTGATGAACATGCGTAGCAACACTGAATTACCGCTGAACACATGGCTATTGCACTTGCACACAAAGATGGAGGTGCAAGTGGTCCAGGCCTCTCAAGGACTAGATACAACGTCTGAAATTCACTAGTCGCTAACCAGCAGTGAGTGAAGAGCTGCTCACAAACACTGTGCCAGGGGACACAGCAAGGCAGTCTAGCACCCTCCAGCTGGGGAAAGGCCACTAATTCACATGAAGGAAGGTGCTGTGTGGGATAAATACTGGAGTGTGTCGTGTTGTGTCACCTCTCTGACCAAGGCAAGGGAAGTGCACCAACTAACAGAAGAGGTTCACTCCAGGGAGAACTGCAGTGGGACACAGCTGCAGACCATGCCTGGCACTACTGAATTAGGTTTGTGATGAAGGGGAAGGCCAGTTTATAACTTATCAGCTGAGGTAAGTTTGAGGATGATGGCTCTCATGAGTCAGCCAAACTAAGCAGCCACCTTTGGAAGACCTGTGATGAGACCTTAACAAACCAGGTGAGTGGGCAGCACAAAGGCAAATGAAATGCCTGTAAATACAGCGTAATACAGTTTAGAGAGGCACATTCAGCTTCAGTGTAGCCACTTTACAGGACTTTCAGTTCACTGTATTGTTTTGGAGAAAGGACAGCTCAATGAAGGCATCTGCTCAATGTCCAGCTATTGTCAAAAAATTACCAGCAAAACATTTTGTAAGGAGTATTAATGTGATTAATGTGCCTGCTCCAGGACCTGAGTTAAAGCCAGTTCCCAATTATTACTGATCCAAAGTTTAAAACTGTTATATATTGGGATCACTAGATAAGACCTCTTTCCTGTACATAAATCCTGTTTGAGTAAATTTCAGGACTGTGCACTTCAGACCAGAAACCCCAAATATTTGCTCTGCGTGCACCCTGATCAACCATACAGCCTCTGCCTAGCACAGCTTACTTGGGTGGCGGTGTTGCTGCAGGGCTTTTTAGGTCCCTTGAAGCAGTTATCGATGGTCAGAGAGATGAGTTTGTATTAGGTGGGATGGCAGGACCCATCTGGTTTGGGATACGGAAGTGCAGCATATCAGGAGCAAGGAGCAGTTGAGCAGAACTCACAGCAACTCTGCTGCCAGTCGAAATGGCTCTGGCTGACCCAGTCCCTTACTGCCCCCAGACTTGGGGGGAGCTGAGGTAAAGATCTCCCTTAAATCCTACCCATCTGCACACAGAACAAAGAATCATAGGATCATAGAATGGTTAGAGTGGGAAGGGACCTTAAAAGTCATCCAGTTCCAATCCCTCTGCCATGGGCAGGGACACTTCCCACCAGACCAGGTTACTCGAAGCCCCATCCAGCCTGGCCTTGAACACTCGCAGGGATGGGGCATCCACAACTTCTTTGAGCAACCTGTTCCAGTGCCTCACCACCCTCACTGTAAAAAATTTCTTTCTGGTATCTAATCTAAATTTCCCCTCTTTCAATTTAAAACCAATACCTCTCATCTTATTGCTATACTCACTGACAAAGAGCCCCTCTCCAGCTCTCCTGTAGGCCCCCTTTAGGTACTGGGAGGCTGCTATAAGGTGTCCCTGGAGCCTTCTCTTCTCCAGACTGAAAAACACCAGCTCTCTCAGCCTGTCCTCATAAGAGGGGTGCTCCAGCCCTCTGATCATCTTCACGGCCCTCAGCTGGACCCAGAGGGCCTCAGTCTTTAACTTCATCTGATCTTTCATTCCGTGATTAGATTATCATAAATACTGATCTAATTTAAGTCATTTAAGTATTTTATGTACTTTGGGAAATCTGCTGTACATAAGAAGGGTTAAGGGGCTGTACCAAAACCAGGACAAATACAATGAATGAACAGAATGTAACTATCCTTTATGAACACGCAATGATATAAATGCAAACCTGAATGGGTGGTCCTCAGGTGGTGAAATGCAGCCTGAGGAAGTACGTGTGGAGGACTGGAGCCAGAGGAACTGCAGGAATGACCCCACTTTAGAAGATGCAGGATTTGGCCCTGGCTTTTAGCATTAGAGAGCAGCTATTTAATGCTTGGAATAAACTAGTAACAGCAGTAATATATGCATTTTTAAATTCGTGTTTGTATTATTGAAATATTTAGTACAATTATCTAATGAGTTGCTAACTAAAGTGTCAGGGAACAGTTTAGTTTACCAGGTATAGTGCTACAAAGGAATTACTGGTTTAGGTCCAGAGGATTCATGGGTAATGAGTTATTTGTGTAGATTTTTAATGTCTTAACACTCATCGACTAGTGCTAGATATTAATATATTCTACAGAACTAGTTCTCCCATACTTCTGTAAGGATGCATCTTACTGAAGACTTAAGGCACTCTATGATCAGTCCCACCTGGAGATTTATTTATATATTACAGCATCATGGAATTGTCAGAGTTGGAAGGGACCTCTAGAGATCATCTAGTCCAACTCCCCTGCTGAAGCAACATTCCCTAGAGCACATTACTCAGTATGGTATCCAGGTAGGTCTTGAAAACCTACAGAGAAGGGGACTCCACAACCTCCCTGGGCAGCCTGTTCCAGGGCTCTGTCACCCTCACCCTAAAGAAGTTTTTCCTCATATTTGAATGGTACTTCCTATATTCCAGCTTGTGCCTGTTGCCCCTCATCCTGTCACTGGGAACCACTGAAAAGAGTCCGGTTCCATCCTTCTTCAACCCACCCTTCAGATACTTAGAACCATTAATGAGGTCTCCCCTCAGCCTTCTCTTCTCCAGGCTAAAGAATCCCAGCTCTCTCAGCCTTTCCTCTCCTCATAAGGGAGATGCTCTAATCCCTTAATCATCTTNATATAATTATTATTATAGAAACTGTATAACTTTAAACAAAGGTACTTTGTTAATTAAAGATTAATTACTTAACAGTGCCCTCATATCTAGCAGTATTTATTTTGGGAAAAAAAACCCCAACCCTGCATTAGTATGTATTCACTTTTTTGTTTTTGAATGTTCAAATGTTCCTTTTCTCAGTGACAGTGAAAAACTACAGTCTTCTTCATTCCCTGCTAAGCAAATTTTCTTTATTTGCTCGAATGTCATGTTCTCTCACATCCTTTCACTGTTTTTTTTTTTTTGTGTGTCACTAATTCTGATGGAAGAGAAGTGCACACTCCACTATGGAGCAAAGCAGGTCTGACTGATGCTATCTCTCTCCCCTGATCTTTCTGTAGCACTATTCCCTAACATGACTATACCACTAAGTCTCCTGTTCAGGGGAATTGCGTGGCAATAGAGTGTTGAGAAATTCTCATCAAGCTGCTACGCCTTGTACTGCTTAAATGTTGTGGCAGTTACACAGATTGTTAGAGAATATAGTCAGTTACTAGCAACAACTCATTTTTGTCTGCAAGTTACAGAGAAGGAGCCCTGTACCAAATTATAGCGAATTAAGAATTTTCAGGGGAAGTGATGGTCAAAATGTGACCATTTTTCAATCTTTTTTTTTTTTGGTTGTCAAAACATTTCTCCATGTTCAGTGCTTTGAAAATGTCTTTTAGAAAATCCCCCCCCCCCCCCCCTCACTTTATTTTTGACTTTTTCTTAAGGATTTTATTGGTTGTTGCTGTTGGTGATTGTTGGTGGTGTAAGTACTTACTGGGTTGGGTTTTTTTCAGAAATGAAAAGCATTGCTTGGAGAATTTGTTTCTGAGTTCAACAGCACAGGAACTTCTGGTTTAAAAGCAAATTAAACAACTCTTCAGAATACTGTGCGTGGTAGTCACAAACCAGGTTATTTTTAGCTGCAGCTGGAGTGAAGGAAAGGTAACTATCTCTTCTAGACATCTGTCCTTGCTCTTCTACTCCTAATACCTCTATGTGCGCCTGGATGGTGAGACAGAGAGCAGAGAGCACAGCTATGGTTGTATAGGAGAGATGTGTTCAAGAGGTCATCCCTGCCTCTCATCTGCTCTGATGAGGCTGCATCTGAAGCACTGTGCCTAGTGCTGGGCCCTCCAGTTAAAGAGGGACAAGGAACTGCTGGAGAGAGTCCAGCAGAGGGCTACCAAGGTGATCGAGGGAAAAGAGCACCTCTCTTATGAGGAAAGGCTGAGAGACCTGGATCTGTTTAGCCTGGAGAAGAGCAGACTAAGAGGAGACCTCAACAATGCTTATCAATATCTAAAGGGTGGCTGTCAAGATGATGGGGCCAGACTCTTTTCAGTGGACCCCAGCAAGAGGACACGGGGCAATGGGCACAAACTGGAACACAGGAAATTCCATCTCAACACAAGAAAAGCTTCTTTACTTTGAGGGTGGAAGAGCCCTGGAACAGGCTCTCTAGAGGTGTGGTGGAGTCTCCTTCTCTAGAGATATTAAAAACCTGTCTGGATGTGGTCCTGTCCAGCCTGCTCTAGGTGACCCTGCTTTGGCAGGGGGTTGGACTAGATGATCTCTAGTCCTGAAGGAAAGGTCCCTTCCAAACCCTACCATTCTGTAATCTTTGATATGGTGCATGTAAGTTACTGTATGCAAGGAAATGTCTTTCATGACATGGTCTCTGCAGAGCTTAAGTATAAGGCAAGAGTGATCTAAAGGATAGATCGGAGGTGGCTGGGATAATATGTCCCCTGAGCAGGGCTGGCTGCATTGCTGCCTTGGAAATAGCTTATGCTCTTGATACCTTAGAAGAAGAATAATGATTTCTGAAGTCTGAACCTAACTCCTCTGCCCAGGGATGCTACAGATTTCAGATTAGGGAACACTACTGCGATATGCGGATATACATAGCAAGATACCAGTAACCCAACATCCTACTTCTTAAGTGAGCCCTGGGGCATTTATAGTGTGACTAATCTTGCTTAGTTTGACAATGATTTGACAATGAGGTAGCCTGACTTCTACATTTTTCTCCAAGAGCTGTAACCAGCTTTTTCAATGGGTTATTGGTGGGCAAGTGTAGATGGTGCTGCTTTCAATAGTTGGCCCACGTAACCTTACCTCTCAGGTATTCCTGAGAGACCTCAGAAAACATGGTGATGTTCCTGACTGGGGTGAAAACCAACACAGCACTGGTCAAATCCCAGAAATATTTATTCAGAAATAAATCATACTAGAAATACTTATTCGGAGATAAATCATAACAAGTTGACTGTCAGAGCCTGCATCTCCCAACCCAAAAGAGTCCAGAATGACCCTTCCCTCACAGATAGGAAAGGAAGCTGAAAAAGAAGCAAGAGAGAAGAAGAAGAAGAAGAAGAAGAAAAGAAGCACGTTGTCCCTTGATTCAACCAACAACAACCACATGGGTTTCACAGGTCTGTCTTAATTTGCTGATGCAGGCAATGGGACGGGGCTCTGCAGTCAGAGGAGGTGGCTGAGAGGTTGAGGCTGAGGCACATCCCAGTGTTCCTGCCAGACATTCTGGGCTGGAAACATGTGTGTCCTGGCAGGTGACAGGGATGTGTGTGGCCTGGTCTGGCAGGTGACAGGGATGCTTGTGGCCTGGCAGGTGGCTCTCCCAGCAAGGCGGTTTGGTTGCAAGAAGGGCTTTTCTCAACAAGCAGCCAAGAATAAGGATCTAGTTTTCGAGAGCAGTGTACAGGGTTTTATTCAACACGGTCCTTATGTGCTTAATGAAGCAACACACGTAGCTAAAGGGTTTGCAATTTCGATGGTATTTTTTTTTTTTATTTTTAAAGGGAAATCTGCTTGTACCAGGCTATTTTTTTAGAAGCTGGTAACTCAGTTTAGCCTTTATGTTCTTTGAAATACAAGACAAAATTTAATGAAGAGCCAGGGTGAAATGACCAATCCTGACGGTTACCTCAAACAAGGTAGGAGCTGAGCCTATCTAGTATGACCCCAGCCAAGACAGAAGTGTGACATTATTTAGAAGTGTTTGGAAGATCCAGTCCCTGTTCGGACACTAGTAGCCAAGCCAAAACCCCAGGGCTTTACTAACATTGTAGTGCCCACCTGAAGTGGTAATACAATTGGCTGTCATGCTAGGGCTTCATGAATTGCTGACTTGCTTTATACTCTAAAGGGATTCCAAAAGTATCATAGTGAAAACAGGAGAAAACCCCCAAACCCAGAAATCTGAGTTCAGGAAAAGTAGCAGGAATCCGTTTAACAAGATTTTCGTATCTGGGTTTTTTCAATCAATCCATTTGGCAGAAGTGAGGTAATTACTGCGTGCATGGATGCCATGATTTCAGAAGTCACTTAAGAAAAATGGTATGATCTTGCACTGAAGCAGATGAGTAGTACTATAACGTGCTCTCTCCATAGGTTTGCTGTGTGGACAGTAAGAAAACCTTAGTAAATAATAATACCTCTAACTACAATGAAATTATTTTGTCTGCCCATTATATGACTAATCTCACCGTCATTAGTTTTAATACTACGTCTTATAAACAACAGCAATTAAGAGCAATAGCTATGTGAGCTTTTAAAAACTTATTTAATTCAAAATGAATGATAACACGTCACCTGGAAGCTGGTAGGCTTCACTAAGAATAAATAATAAGCAAAGTCAGCATGGGTATGTTGCAGGAACCTTACCCAAGAAAAACCAGTCTAGATGTGAGGTACTCAGAGCCATCCAGTGTTCTCTAAATGCTGATGAAGGATGCTCACCTTCAGCATGTCTGCATAACAATTTCTTTCCTGTATTCTTAATTATTTGTGTGTTTAGCTTAAAGTAAATGACATAAATAGATGCAGATGAACCTGCGAGCATCTCGCATTCTTTACAGATGTGGCGGCACAGATGCAACCTTTACAGAAGGAGAGCAAAGCGAAAGTTTTTTGTCTCTCTGGATCAGAACAACCCGGTTGATCTTCACCAGAGTCACATCACGTTCTGTAAACTGCATTAATATTTCAGAGAAAGCAAGAAGGCAGTCAGGACCTCAGCAATTCACAGGAAAAATGCTCATGTATCTTCAGACGTTCAAGGTTTGCTGTATGTGCGAAAGCAGTACCAAAATCTGCCTCTGATTTTTATTTGGCACAAGTGAGATAAATCCACTCGAGTGATTGAAATGCCATTTATCACCACAAAAATAAACCACCCCCACACAGGCACTTTCAAGCAAATACTTAAGCCCTTACAGGATTTTTCGTGCAGGATGGGGCAATATGGAATTCAAATAAAGAGAAGGGCGGTTGTGCCTGTTTGATGGAGACCCAGTGCAGCTGCCATCAGATTGGATGAGTGGAGAGCAGAGTAGCCTCTGCCTAAAGGGGGACACAAAGACAACCCTTTCATTAATGACTCAAGCTCTAGAGATGCAACACGGGAGAAATACACCCAGGTCAAAGTCTTGCTGATGCCTGTGGGTTTCCTCCTGCTTTCTCCCCCTAGAAGAATATCTCTGCAATTCTTGCAGTAGCTTCATATTTAAAATACATATATCTCAGAAAGATTTTTTTTTCATGTCTCTGCTTTTTTTTGAGGAAGCTGGTGATTTAATTAGCAAACCCACTATTCTTATGAACACATTTACTCAGCAATTCCTACCAAATGGGGTGTTTCTGCAAATCTGACAGAAGGGATCTGTGGTCTGTCTGTCCTCTGCACCTGAGGACAGCTACACGTACCATGCAGACTTTACTGAGCTCCTGCTCTGATCCAAGCCTCATCCTGGTCAACAAAGAGATTCCTTTTGACCTTCCTGGAAGTTGGATTAGGCCTTTGAAAGCCATACATTTTAAAACATTCCACGGAGGTTATGTTTGCTCTAAAACCACAGTGAAGTAAAGGCAAAACTATATTAATATTTAACATCGGCCTATAAAAACTAGGAACTCAGAGTCAGGACAGCTGGTACAAGTTTAATTCACATCATCATTTCAAAATGAAAATGCAAAAGAAGACAGAGTATCACATCTTCACGTTCAAAATCCATTTTCTTTCCCCTAAGATCCAATTTTATTATTTCTATACCTACACCTGTTAAATAGCCATGAAAAATATTTTGCATTTATGCAATTTTTTGATTTGCTTTTCCTGTCTGCTAGTTCTGGTTATATTTAAAGAAATCAAAACAGAAAAAAAAAATGGGTCAGAGGAAAAAAAAAAAAAGAGAGAGAGAATAGATTAGTTAAAAGAAAAACAAACACAAATATTGTGCTTGTGGACTGTATTTAGGGGTTGGCCAGAAGTCTAAGGTCTTGATAGATGGTTCTCGGCACCCAGTTTTATTGCTGGTACACAGCACACTTTGTTCCTTTTGTTTCACTGAACCTGCCAACTTTGGAAATTAGTGACACGGGCATTCAAAATGTTTGACAAGTGGTCAGACTCCGATATACATATTCATACCACAGTGGTAAATGATGGCAGGAAGTTTCAGATGCAGTAAAAATGAATTCTTTAGTTCAGCCCAACTTTAATATAAGTTTCGTAAGCACTTTTACTGTTAAAGCAGGAGTGCCTCTTAGATAGCACACAAGGGACACATCATTTAAAGAAATGTTTCTTTGCTTGAACCAGAAGGTCCATATCTGCTTGGTTCATTTAAAATATTTTTTTTTTCCTCAAGAATAAATGAATAAGCAGTTCCTTTTGTGGTTTTCCTGATGCTTGGTGACTTGCTATTATTCTTCCAGCAGAAAAAGGATCAGACGCTCATATGAACAGATGTGTCCCTCCTCCTCAGCCCCACACTCGCCCTCTCCCTTTGGAAAATAAAGGTGACGGGGCCTGGTGTTTGACTAAAAGAGGCTATAAATCTTCCGGGGATATACTGCTATGTCTTTGCGCGTAAAAAGTATTGAGGAAAGGAAACAGGTTAAAAAGCAAAGAGTCCTCGTAATAAATCATACACTGTGCTTGTGTTTTTTTAACTCTTAGAAGTGCAGGGCTGCTTTAATAAAGAGCTAATGCCAGAAGCCCTTCTGCTCTGGGGCACCGGGCTAGGGGGAAGGCACGGGACATGTTTCGGGATGGATGGAAGATGCCCCTATTTTAGCGCAGCCAATTTTGCAGAGGGGCTGAGCCCCCGAAAGGCAGCAGCACCCTCCCCAACTCCCGCGACAAGCACACACTGACCTGGCTGCAGCCCTCGCTATCTCCCGGTTCGTCCCCGCGACTCACGGGGACTGGCCCGGCCGCACGGAACGGGGCGGGAGGCGGGCAGCGACCTGCGGGACGGAGGCGGCGGGGGGGGCAGGAACGAAGCCCCGACGGCAGCGGAGCGGCGGG
>VXBJ01007800.1:550986-597521 GCA_013400055.1 Nycticryphes semicollaris
CCCCATCCCCCACAAGCTACTGCCTCTCTTCCCCTGATGGTGCTTAACGGGTTTGACCTCATTAAACAGCTCGAAGAACTGGGTGCACAGAAATAATTTCGCTGAATCAGACTTGGAGAAATCAGTGAGTTTGTAGAGCGGGAAGAGCTGTGCAGACGGGTGGCCACAGAGTGAGACAAATCCTGCAGACCCGGGGGCTGGGGGGTTGGTGAGTGTCTTAAGGCTGGGAAAGATGAGGGGGAGTTAAAGCAGCTGTGCTGGGTGACCCATAAAGCAAGTGAGGTGGAGGGTTATGCACTATCTGCCAGCAGACAGGCTAGAATCTGTAAGTTAAGAAGTAACCTATAAGTTACAGTTCAGGTGGCTACTGTGATGGTGACCTGTGGAGCTGAAGGGAGGGGGAGGGAGGTGGCCAGAATAGAAGCCACGGACCACCCCGTTGGTTGCCTGTGCCGGTCGTTTCCAACCCAGGTGGACTCGGGGTGCAGGTGGGAATGCTGAATTTCTTGCCTATAGGAAAGGACCTAGTGACATAGTGCTTCTATGATTTATAGAAAATAGACATTTTCCCAACACCTGCAGACAGAACACAAATGGCATTCTGATACCCTGTTTTAATGACTAAGGAAAAGGTGTGCGGGCCTAGATGTGCAACTGATCCAAAAGAGATGCTTGCTTTACTGCTGTGCTTCTTCCTTAACACGGTAGGCTCAACTATTTATTTTGAAATACGAGAGTGAGTTCATACTCACTTTAACAGAGTGACACTGGTGCAAAATAAATCAAAGTGAAACAAAAATCCCAGCAAATGGATTATTGTCATTCACACATATCAGTGCACAAAATGCTTTGGTTGCTGTGAACTGGTAACAGCACATCTGACACCCAACCCTTCCCTTGGGCAAGGAGTAATAGCGACATGAATTAGATCAGCCATTTGTTTTGGCTGTCTACATTTTGGGTTTCTTAAGCCTGTATCTCCTAAGTGCATAGAAACTCTTCAGTGCAAAGAAAAACATGATGTGTACTCGCAGGAATGTCTGAAGGATTTGCCTTGAAACTCGGTAAGCAGTAGGGTGCATGGCTACCTAAACGCATGGGTTATTTCTAGTACTAATCCCACTGGAATATAAAAACAAAAAACAAAAGAAAAAAGAAAAAAAAAGAAGTGGCCCTTCCAAAATTAGTTCGTCACTACTGTTCAGTTACAGCTTGACAGTAACATCTGAGGAGACAGAGTCGATTTTTGAGGCTGTTTCTCTGCACGTTACGCTGCGCTCTGCAGGCTTCACCCTCTGAACAGAAGCTCTGGCTTTTGGGGGGAGGGGGGCTGCTGCTCCACAACACTCACGTAAAGCAGTATTTAATTCCCAAATTACACCGAGGCTGTAATTCCATAGCATGCCATCTTCAGTAGCAAAGGCAGAAGAAATGCCTTGGTGGTGTTCTCCTTCTCTCCACCTACGACTTCTGCAAATTCTGGGGGGCTGCGGTGTCGATCAGGTGAGGGAAATGATTTAGCTTAAATACAATGTTTGCCGTAAGGTAAGAGGGAAAGGATTTGAAAAGCAGGTGGGATGATTATAAACCGAGTAATTTCAATGGCCTCATGACTGCCAGTGTAACAGAGGCGGTGATGGACCGTGAGGTGGAATCTCCTTAAACCAGCTCTCCCCCCGCCAAGACTGGGGATCATGCAGCAAACGGCGTGAAAGATGCATCTATGATTAAACCTGCCTTGACAGGACACAAAGCCTACAAAATGAATTCATTGTCTTTAATAAACATTAAAGAATCTGTCACCTGTCAACAAACAAAACTCAGTTTAGGTTCGGATATATTGATTTTTATTCAGTGGGAGGGCACCGGTGAGGGAAAGAAATACCCGCTGGTATCACAGCCAAAGGATGCGGTATTTATCATTCTTGTCTGGAAAAGGAGGTGATGTCTCCTTATTCCCAATCTACCGTTCTTGTACTGCGTATTTCTCTTTCAAAATATGGTGTCAGCACCAGAGTCTGCTATTGCTAATCACTAAATTGCAGACTCCCGTGCTCCCCACCCCCCCCTTTTTTTTTTTAATAACTTTTTCTGTACTTTGCATGAGAACTGCAAAAGACATCTCAAAATAAGTCTTAAAAAAACCCAAACCCTTAAAAACATTTCCCGCTTTTTCAGTTCACCTTAATAACATGAATTCTTTGGTATTTGTGAAATGCTACTTCTGCTCTGTCCCATTTTAAAGACTTCAAACCCAGGAGTGGTATGTTTTCCTTTGAAAGCAACCCCTTGCATTTGCAACCAATCAATTCAACCAAGTTTCTTCATTTAATGGCAAAGTTTATTCATCTTTTTTTTTTTTTTTTTAACAATTGAAAGACAAAACATTTAAAATTTGCAGTTCAAAACATGCACATTCACCAAATGCCAAATGACATGTAACACTGCATAGAACTGAATGTGCTACTAAAAGAGAAGGACTATTTATAAAACACAGTGCATTCAACATCCAGTTAAAACTAAACCTGAGAAACGATCATAAACACCGAGCCAAAACGTCTTCATTCATGCAGCTTCATAATTTCCACGACAGTTTCAGCAGGAATGGCTTAGTGGAGCTGTAAAACCTCACTTTACCTTGAATGCAAATTTGGCTGTCACAGACCGGCCGCTTTCTGCAGCGGTTCACACACACACACCAAACACTGAAAAACTTAATGAAAAATTACGTCGAAGTAGAAAAACCAATACTACTGCATTTATGGCTTCTATTCTACAATAAAGAAACACCATAAAATACGATTTTTAAAAAAAAAAAAACCAAAAAAACAACCCCAAACTTGTTCTGGTCACAGCTTTACAATTACGAGTAACTCTCTACCTGGAAACGCTTTCATTGAAGTTAAAAGTATCACCTCTCCAAAGTGCCCAACTGCACATCATCGCTCGGAGGAGTAGTCCTTACACTCACCAGCAAGTCCGGCCGAAGCCTAAGCGAGGAACGGTTTGCATAAGCAGGGACCAGGTTTGGAATGCTAAAATATTCCTTTGTTTAATAAAGATCTATTGGTTAACAGCGAGGAAACTGGGGGAGCGAAGAAGTGGGGGCGGGGAGCGAGGGGAAGGAGAAACTCATTTGGTGAGTTTTTGTTACCAGTGAAAACATCCAGTACCAAGAAAAGTTGAACTGACAAACCCGTTTGCAATACACAGCGATAGCTTCTCCATATATTATGAGCAGACTTTTAACGGGTAGGCATTAAAAAAACTCCCAAAACACAGGGAACAGCAACCCCCATGCATTGCCTCGGAACACTTACGAATATCGCTGCATGCAGACAGAATGAGAAACTCGTCAGAACCACAAGTGCTTTTACACATTACACAAGGCAAAAAAAAAAGGGAAAAACCCCCTTCTCTTTAAATTTAACACATATCCCAAACTACTCGTCGTTCAAGATGGGTTTAAATGCAACGAAAGAAGTCTTAAGACACCTGACACGCATCTTTGTAACACAGTGAATTTTATGGATGCATGTGGACATATAGGAATCTTCAGCTATCTTTTAGCGCTTCAAAATATTTATCTTTTTATACAAATAGAATGATGACTAAGTATAAATCTGTTGAAACTGCTTTGCAAAAATAAGTGTAAAATTAGGAAGTGGCAAGAAAAAATCCCAAATACAAATTATTAATAGGTTTGTTAAAATTTGTTTCCTGTTACTTACTCTTTTGAATCATTTATATATATATGTATATATTTAAAAATAACCAAGCAACAGTATTTATATAAGATACCCGATCTCTAAGTGGCACTGGTTCAACTTTTTGACGGAAATTTTTAATACTAACTTGCAATTGTCATGCAGTACACATGAAGAGTCCATATGAATTCTGTATTTGATACAAATTCGAATTTTCAAACAGTAAGACCAGAGGCATTGTTACGAGAATTTTTGCCTAAACTGGTTTTTTGTTCTTTGAACAAACATCTGCACAATCCCCTTATTTTAACAAAGATACGATGTACTAACCAGATAGTCACAGGTTCTATTACTGCGTACTCAACGTGAAAATAAAGTGCATATTGTATACTTGACCTGATGTAAAAATGGGCGCATGTAGCTCAGATGATCTCACATTTTAAAATGGAATTGTATGAGCAATCAAAAAAACATAGGTAGAATTGCCACACTGTCTTTTTCAGTATTTTCAAGAAGTGGTATCTTCTAGCCGCTAACTACCAGAGAAAGTACAAAGACAGGAGAAACACCCATCAGAAGTAATAAAAAACCAAAAATGCACTTTGTGAAATACTACTTCAAATTCTCTAAAGATGTAAGGATGAAAGGCTGTGGTAAGACTATCTTCAAAACCTTAAATTACACTCTAAATTTGCCATCTTTGAGCTGTTTCAGTTGCTTTCTTCCTTTTAAAGCTAGTTAAACTGGGGATATACTGTGTGTTATTTTCCACAAACTGTATTACGACAGTGAGACAGTTTTATTTCACAGGAAGAATAAAAGACGGTGTAAATTTCTCACTGTAAATAATTTACAATGCATTCTAGTCCTCATGACCTTTTTCTGCAAAATCAGCAATTAAACCATTTAGAAGAGAAAAAACCCCAATAATAAAAAAAGTTACCCACAGAGTGTATGTATAGATTGAGTAGTTTTATGTGGGTTAAGTACACTGAAAGATTGTAAAGGAGCAACAGTGTCATGGTTAATTTCAGAAATGTTTTGAAGTTGGTCATTGTCCCTCGGATGACAGAAAATAGGGATCCCCATTTTAGGAAAGGGGCATGCCCCCAAATTTTTTCTTGCCTTAGGTCAAGTGATTTGGCCCTCCCATATTGATCCATCTATTTATCTATGCCTGAAATGGCTTTTCTGAAGGCAGTTCTTGTCTGCATGACTGACTGGCAGTACTGTTTCTAGTGGGATACGTTCCCTTTGTCCCCGTGTCTTCTGTTTTCTGTTTAAAGATCAGGCCGGGAAGGCGAGAGGAAGACACTGCATTACATGCATATGAAATGCAGACTGCCTGCCCGTTGACGCGCCTTCCTAAATATGTACTTTCATACAGTGCCTTTTGTTGGCCTTCCCATGTGTATTTATAAGTTTTTCTTGGAGCGTAAGAAGCAATAAACAGTGCAACAGAGTTACAGGTTAAGCGTTTAGCCATATAAAAGGCGCGGTAAAGTCAACCTTTCAGAAGTACAGGACTAACGAAGGAGGACAGAGAAAAGAGGGGATTGGATGCCTTGTTACTTTTAAGTTTAAAGTGGGTGATTTGGAGAGCAAAGAGGAAATCCTTAATTTAACAGATCATTGGGGATGTTGTTGTTCTGCCTTCCCATCAGTTACCTCCATTCAAAGGAAAAAAAAAAAATCACTTCTATGTAATGCATAGAATTTTAATTCAAAACTGCTACTACGTATTTGTAAATGTAATTTGAAAAGTAATTATGGTGGCTTTTAAACTCAGAATTAAATGTTGACCAAAAAGCTATGGGATTTAACTAAATTCTGAGGTTAAAATAGCTTTTCTTCTGTTGAAACCTGATGGTTGTTGGGTAGTAAGGTGAGAAAAGGTACTTTAAAAAATTACCACAATGCTCTCATTTAACACCTCCCTCTTTTTTTTTTTTTTTTTTCTCCTCCTTAAACCAGGTGTGTGTCTCCTTCTGCAGCCAGTTCCTCTCCAGTTTTCATTAAAGGTGAGAGCATATAGATATTCTGCATGACCGGTAAGTTGTAAAGAGGCTGCTGCAATGTATTTCACACCTTTATAGGAAATGGCTTCAGTGCAAATAAAACAGTACATACCACAGACTAGCGAAGGGCATGCTTTGCTCTCTATTTCAAGGTATGCATTTCAAATAATTTAAAAAAAAAATGTTGAAAATTTAATTAATTTTTTAAAAAATAAGTTAAACTTTCTTTTTGAACCTACATTACAAGCAGATACAACTAAGCGTCGCGAAAATGATTAAAGTTTGTTATAGGGAAGTAAGGCAGAGCAATTATTAAAAATGGAACTAAATAATCCACATACTCAATTTTACAAGGTGGCAGCCATTTTCAACATATGCAATACTAAATGAAATAAGGGAAAAGCTTGTATAAGGCCAAAGGTGCAAAGACTTGCAGTTTTGAAAGCAAATGCCGTAGAAGGCCACTCAAATTAGACTCACTGTAAATGTTTCTCCTCAAGTGTAGAAACGCAAGCATGCAGTTCTGAGATCAGGACTGGAGTTAATTTCCTTTCAAATTACTTCTACCGACAGAAAACATTTATGGAACTTCTTTGGCAAACATTTTTAGGTTAGTTTGACACAAACATCTATAAACATATCTTGACTCAAAAATCTTTCTCAAAGAAGGTGAATTAACACCATCAAGATACTATTTTTTTTTTTTTTTAGCACTTGTTGAAATCAAAGGCTTGTTATCAACTGTATTTAAATATATTAACACTTAAAAACCTTCACAGGTGCTAATGGTCTGTCAATGTAAAGTATGTTTAGCGATCTGACCATTGCCTTTTGAGTGTATGACCAGTATTGATTCAACTTCAGTGTAAAATAAGCAAGCTGGCAAGATACAAGGTAAATTCCAATCTGTTTACAAAGGCTAAGCAAATACTCGTTAAAAAATTTAGAGATGGTGTGTTACAGTATAATTGCACAGTGCTTATGTCTACTGAATACACAAATCCAAACTTTATGGAACAAGACCATCACAGATCTTTAAATCTCTGATAACTGGGCGTTGGATGCAGTTCCCAGCAAAGATCTAATAGTCCATCTCACAAAAGGAACTAGTAAGGCCTAAATCTTGATCTGTGTCCCTTCACCATTCCTCTGGCCTTTGTTTTGTGGTATCGTAAGCTCTTATTACTTCAGACTGGGAAACTATTCCATTTTCATCTTGAGAGAAGGCGTAGCCATCTGCAGACATAAAATAAAATAGAAGCCAATTAAGTTTTGATCAGACAGTTTTTTTGATAAAAGCTTCAATAAAAGCTACTTAACAAAGGTCAATAGGTGGGAATGAATGTTTTCAGCCATCAGTTGATAGAAACCCTGTGCCATTTCCTACAGATTTTTACTACTATAAAATAGCAGAAAGAACTTTATGCAGTATCTTAGGAATGATGAGAAACCTACCAGCAGGCAAAGAAGTTGGCCTACTGCATTTAGGATACCATATCTTTACTATCAGCAAATGCAGCGGAAGGTAGAATTTTACTTCTGTATTACCAACAGGTATTAGTTTGTCGGTGAAAACTTACGAAGCAAGTTTTGCTGCAGAGAGTCAGAGCGATACAAGTTCACATGGTTCTTCTTAAATACGTTCTTCAGTAGTTGGGCTCTTTCAGTTAAGCTAGAAAGAAAGTGGACATGCATGAAAAATATTTACTTACTCATTAGATTATCCCTTTGAGTCTGTTAAACGAGAATTAATTATTAAATGAAAAGTGTCCACTCTCCTTTTTCTTTTTAAACTGTGCTTGAACTAATTATTAAGATGATTAAAGTGCTTGCAGTGCAGATTATGAAGCCCAGATCCCTGGCTGGTAATGTCTCTACTCATCCCAATACGGGTAAAACATCTGTTTGAAGCACTGTTGAGTGCTGACAATACAAAGAAATGAGTAATATTGTGAACATTTGAGTATGGCTCCTTTAGAAACATGCAGTGTAACGAGAAGGTACTGAATTCCTTGACATAGCATGGCCAGATTAGTGTCAGGCTAAAATACAGTCTTTATATATACATATATATATAAAGACATGTATATATGTAACAATGTGCTCTTGTAGAGTAGAGGCTCTCTTGGCCTCTACTGACACAGTACCCCAATGGAATGAGGAAAAGAAGGAGGGAAAGTCACATCCGTGGCCATCAGCTGCATGTACAAAACCATACTGCTTCCATGAGAAGCAAGGCGTGTTTCCCCATGAAACTCTAAAAGGTGTTTTTCTGGAGATTATACACAAATAATAGACTACTTTTACTACTAGAGGTTGGTTGGTCACTTCAACCCATCTCCTTCCTTCTCAGCAGCACCCAAGTCTGTTGAGTTACGTGGTTATTGTGCTTTAATGTGGTTCAACTGACTCTCCATTTCAGCCCAACTAGAAAACAGGAGCATTAAACACTTTTTAAAGCAAGACTCAACAAGGATCAGCTGAATGCTGCAACCTGTAGTGAATACGTCAGGTTTCCTTCCTGTTCATCTTTCTTACATTTAAGTTCTCTCAAACAGGACTCCATGTTAATAAATAACTAACAAAAGACGAGCCATAGCTCAGGAAGCTTTCAAAATCGGACAATTTTGATAACATATTAAAGATATTCAAGGGACTATATTAAAAAAACACCTCACACAAAACCTTCAATTTTGCCCTCTAAATTTGATATTCACTGTGATTCAGAGCTTGTGTTTCAGAGAAATACCAACCTATCATGTAAAATTTTCCAGTGCTGAAAAACACAACTCATCCCCATGCGAACTAGTCTAAAAATTAGTTCACTTAGAAAGTATTTTATGTTTACTCTGAGTATATAGTGATTTGCTTTTGTTGTAGCTTTGCTAGATTATTAAAGTTGTCTCCTGTGTAAGGACATAGGGAGTATTAACAGAATCACATACCTGCGTTACTGAGTTTTGATCAAATTACTTTTTAATATCATTGTCAATCAGCTCAACAGACTTACCTTCCCAGGCTACCAACCACACCAAGTGGTGCAAGGCATGGAACTAGATAGCTTCCCTTACTAGATTAGCATTCAAACCATTACATGAGAAATGCTCATTCTTTCTTCAGTGAGTACATGCTTCTTCTACATGAAGTTGAACCATTGTCTTCAACTGAAGAGACTAATAATCTGTCTCCCCTTGGTGTTCCCTTACAGTCCAGTGGTTACAGCATGTACCAGGAGGCAAGAGATTGGCTCTTACAAGTTGGAAGAGGGAAATAAACTGATTATTGCCACACCCACAGAGGAATTCTAACTGCAAGATCTACAGGGTAAAGGGACAGGCAGGGGAAAGTGCTTCTGTGGCAATGTTTTGAATGAAAAGATGGAATGAGACTTCCTTGTAATGAAGTAATTAGGTACCAGTTCAAGGAAAGCAGTCAGCATCTGCTGACTGAACCAAGAATGGAGAGGTGGAATACTGAGACACACCTGATTCTTAGTGTTTCCATAAGCTAGTTCTTTGAAGATTTTTTGTTTGTTTTAATACCTTTTTGTTTTTTTCCTAATTGCTCCTTTAGGCTGTGCAGGAGCCTTATTTTTCAGATCAGAGCTACAAATTGTTAAAGTGACAAGATCAATAAAAGATTAGGGACTGAGGTTTAAACCACAAGGATACACAGAGTGAATAAGTATCTTCAGGTAAGATGCCAGGTCGAAGAGGTGGAAGCTCGTGCAGATACTCTGATACAGTTATCTGCTGTATCTCCTTTGCAATACATCTGAGAAACCCTTCTTCATGTGAGTTGAAACCAGCAGATTTCGATGTTATTACCTCATAAAAAACTATTTCATTAAAGACATAGCAGGTCTGTTCTCTCATTTTTGGTACCATCTCTGTTCTTTGCTTGTGTTCCAGAATTAAATATTCAGATTGCTTAAATGCTAAGCACTGAAAATACTGCCTTAAGTTTTACAAGAACATGAAGTAAGCACAATTCTTAGTTTATGTATAATGAAGTTCCCACTGCACAGATCTGATTGCTGGTATAGAAAATACAAATAAAGTAGGAAATACCTTTGGGAAAAGAAAAGTGCTTCCAGCTACTCAGGTATTAAATTCTGCTCTATTTCTATACTTGAAGAAATATTGCAGGCTCTTTATTACGAATCACTCTGTTGCCACTCAAAAGCACATTTGAAAATCTACATGTGAAGTCAAGAAAATGTGGTTTCATAATTATCCAATGGTAAATCATAGTAACTAAATACCTATGCTCATTATGTGTACCAATCTGGACAAGCAGAATATTAACTAGTTTTGAACATGAAATGTATACATTTACATTATTTTCTGTATTTCATTTACAGACACCCACCCCCCCCAACTTTATATATTTCTGACCAGCCACTTAGCTGGTCTAAAAATAATTTCCAAGTGAGCTGAATGAAAAACACTGATTATATGAAGCAGCATTTGCAGTATCTATCTCTAAAGATGTTTCCCCAAGTTTGGGCTCTTACTCACGTTATTGTTAGTCCACATAGTATGCAACCCAGTAAAAATATTTTTGTACTAAGTATTAGCACAGTTCTGTCTGTTTAAACATTATATATCAGAAAAACTTTTTTTTGAATAATGGTTTTTATACAAAAAGTATCCTTCTACCTTAGCCATTTCAATATTAAGGACAAATGGCTTAGTGGCATTTCAAGTACAATGGCTCTAGTGATAGTAATCATACTTTTTGCGGCATAAATTTGTTAATCCACTGAAGTTGCTCTATTATTGATGCTATCAAGGCACACTCAAGTCAACAGTATTCCAACAGCAAAGTTTACTTTCACTTTCAAAAGTGACCATGTAAAATTTGCACTTTCTTGCTTGAGGTATATTCTTACTTAGCTGACAATATAAGTGGTAAAACCAATTTTAACATGTTGCCTACAGAAGAATATCCAAAAGTCTTCTGGGATGGTTTCTGGGGAAAAAAAGTCTGATTACACACCCCTTACACACACAGAAACAGCAAGTTACTACAGGAATGCTCTTCCTGAGCCCTCAATGGTAACAGTTGAAAACCACTTTTAAATCAGCCCTGGAAAAATACAAGGGATGACAGATTTTAAGAGTCTCTTAGCATGTCCTACTTTTAAAGCATATGCTAAAATGCAATAAAGATCTTTGAAAAACACTATTTTAAACTATTTCAGTGTAATATGTGTCAAATTTTATGCTAATTTTAAGAAAACAGCTGAAAGTGCAAGTTCAGAATTTAAATAGACAATTCCCATTCTAAGATTGTTTAATAGGAAAATATCAAAAAGTAAAGCCCACAATTTTAGTTGTATTTAAATACATGCAATATCAGGTCAACACGGTTGCAAAAGTTGCAACAAATATATTCTAGATGAAAAAACAGCTACAAAATTAACACTAACATACTTAAAATCATAGAATAGTTTGGGTTGGAAGGGACATTTGAAGATCATAGAGTCCAACCTCCTCTGCAATAACCAAGGACATCTTCAACTAGATCAGGTTGCTCAGAGCCCCTTCTAACCTGACCTTGAATGTTTCCAGGGATGGGGCAATCTATCACCTCTTTGGGCAACCTGGGCCAGTGTTTAACCACCCTCATTGTAAAGCATTTCTTCCTTATATCTAGTTTGTATCTACTCTCTTTCAGTTTAAAGCTATTTCTCTTTGTCCTGTTGCAACAGGCCCTNAGAGTCCAACCTCCTCTGCAATAACCAAGGACATCTTCAACTAGATCAGGTTGCTCAGAGCCCCTTCTAACCTGACCTTGAATGTTTCCAGGGATGGGGCAATCTATCACCTCTTTGGGCAACCTGGGCCAGTGTTTAACCACCCTCATTGTAAAGCATTTCTTCCTTATATCTAGTTTGTATCTACTCTCTTTCAGTTTAAAGCTATTTCTCTTTGTCCTGTTGCAACAGGCCCTGCATAAAAGCCTGTCCTCATCTTTCTTGTAAGCCCCTTTAGGTACTGGAAGGCCGCCATAAGGTCTCCTTGGAGCCTCTTCTTCTCCAGACTGAACAACCCCAATTCTCTCAGCCTGTCTTTGTAGGAAGGGCGTTCAAGCCCTTTGATAGTTTTTCTGGCCCTTCCCCAAACCCAGTCCAACAGGTCCATGCCCTTACTTTGGTGTTCCCAGAGCTGGATGCAGTACTCCAGGTAGGGTCTCACCAGAGTGGTATAGATGGGCAGAATCACCTCCCTTGACCTGCTGGCCTTGCTTCTTTTGATGCAGCCCAGGATACAGCTGGACTTCTGGGCTGCGAGTGCATCTCCAGCTTTTCATCCACCAGGATGCTTTCAATCCTTTCATCCCCCAGCCTGTATTGATACTGGGTGATGCCCCAACCCAGGTGAAGGACCCCACACTTGGCCTTGTTAAATCTCCTAAGGCTCCCATGGGCCCAATTCTCGATATTGTCCAGGTCCCTCTGTATGGCATCCCATCTCTCAAGTGTGACAACCACACCACTCAGCTTGATGCTGTTGGTAAACTTGATGAGGGGGCACTCAATCCCACTGAATGTGTCATTGATGAAGATGTTAAACAGTACTGGTCCCAGTATGGACCCCTGAGGGATATCACTTGCCACAGATCTCCATCTGGACATTGATCACTACCCTCTGGATGCAACTGTTCAACCAATTCCTCATCTCCCCAACAGTCAACCCGTCAAATCAGTATCTCTCCACTTCAGAGAGAATGACATTGTGTGGGACCATAGGTCTTGTAAGTAAACATTCAGACACTGTCTGATTACAGCATCTAGCCAACTGTAGAAACTTAACCTGTTATCTGTGGAAGCTGAGTCTCTTATTTTGTGTTGTAATATTTTTAAGATGGGAATGGACAGAGTGGAAAGTTCCCAAGTTATCTTTCTCACTACTTCTCAGGTACTTCTTAATCAGTGATTTGTACCTTCTTAGGTTATTTTGGTTTATCATGAAAAAAAAAAAAATCTCTTCTGCTGTAGCATTAAAAAAGGTACTTTCAGAAGCATGCACATTCGAAAAATATTATTTGGTGCTGAAGAATACACAGTAAGTTTGTCAAAGAATAACTGCTTGATCTGGCATGAAAAGTGCTACAACAGAAGAACAGGAGTCTCATGCACATATTTAAAAGAGATGTAGAGGACATTCCTTACCAATTAAACTACTGACTTTGCAGTGATAACTACTTAATCCAGCCCTCTGCAAGTTAGGAGACTAAAAAATGTTAAAATTTCTGAAGATGCAAATGAGTCAGTTCATCAAACTGTTTGTTTAAAAAAGAATACTTTCTCTGTAACAGGTGAAGTTTTGACTCTTGTACGCTGGTTGGATGCCTGTACACTTTAAACAATACAGGTCTAAAACCAACTTTGTGGAGAAGGAATGGATCTAAGACAGACATTCTGTCAGGTAACTAAACCACCTTCATGAAGCCCTCCTACCAACTTAATTGTGAGATAAAACGGTATTTGTAAAATCAGTGGTGAAATCACCAAGATCCTCTTACCTAAATAAGAAGGGATTTGAAAGACATTCTGTAGGAAGAGTGTAGAGCCTAAACCACTGAAGTCAAAGTAGCTGAATTTGGGAATACAAGAGAAGTCTTGGGAATGCAAGTATGGAGCATGAAAAAGGTACATTACTTTCCTTTCTTCTACATCCACAAGATGTTCCCCTTTAAGTATTGTCTAGTACTCACGTCTGCTTTCTTTTCTGTAATTCATCATTTTACAGGTTTTGCTCTTTGCAAAAGAGCATACAGCACAGATTGCTTCTGGCTCAAAGCTCAGCACATTGATACACGAGCTAGTTAATTTGGATGAAGATCTTGCCCTGAAGCTGCCTGAATGAGCACTGCCACTGGAGATCACGTTTAAAAAGTATCACATTTAAGAAGTACTGTTGGATCCTCCAGTAATGAGGAAAAGTAGGCTCAATGCAGGAATTGTCACTGACTAAGGGATTCTACAGTACTTCCAGCATGAAGCTGTTGCCACAAAGACAGCATATAAAGCCTGATAGGATGAAGGTATATGCTCCTCTGTTGCCTACAACACTAGACTAGGTGTTCCACAAGCGGTGGGATGAGCCCCTCCCTGGTATTTGTCTATGGTAGGAGGGAAGATGAACTCCCCTAGAGACAAAACACTCTCGTGAAAATAATTTCCAGGAAAAGAAAGGAAAAGTGGGAGCAAACACACGAGCTGGATTTTCCACTCATTTAGAAATGGTGGTCATCACCTTGGTATCCACTGTAGTCTGGTCTCAAGCTGATAAATCCTAGTAAGCCGACTGCCACCAAACTGGAGGAGGGATACAGTAAGATTGAAGGAGAAAGCAAACTTAAGTATCCTGATGAATAGAAGGTGCTTCCTGAAAATTGAACCTAGAATATAAGAAGTAGCTGTTTGTGTGTTTTCTGGTCTCTTTCCATGCATACCTCGGCAGCAAAATGCGCCTTCTTGACTAAGCCCTTTGCCATGAAGATACTAAAAACCCAACAGTCCAAAGGAAAGAAAGAACAGGAAAATCAAGTATCAATAGTTTCGGCTTTTTTTTTTTTTTTTTTTCCCAGACTTCACAAAACTCATGAAAATAAAGACAAGGAGACAAGGAAAGAAAGCTCTAGCTCAGCCAAATGGCACTAATGAATTGGAAGGGGGGAGAAGGGGGTTTTGTCATCTCCTACGGCCATTCAGCACGTACTTGCTACAAGTTGAGCTAGGGTTAAAAGTCTGAAGTATTTTAGTGAGTGCACACCTTTATGCTAAGTTTACACACAGAAACTATCCCAATTGTTCAGTTTTACTTTCTCCCTTTTCAAATTACATGCCTGACCCATGAAAGAGGATATAACAAGGGAATTCTTATTGAGTCTTATTTTTAACCTATATAAGGTAAGAAATTTGTCAAATTTGTTTGCTCTGGACTTACATTGGATACAAAGCCAGCTTGTTCTATTTGACTTCAGCAAATCCTAGACAGATTTTGCTGTTTTCCCCTATGGCACCAAGGTTTTAAAAACGTATTTATTTCTTATATTGTGCCTTGTCTTAATTTATAAATATACTAGTGAATGTCGCAGATTTAAATTCACTTTGTATTAATTGTTAACACAGACAGAAGTTACAGAATTAAAATTGTACCTCAAGGTTGTTTTATACACAATAACCAGAAACATCAGAGTAAACTACAAGGAAACACATCAGTTCAAGCCCTTCGTAAAACCTACATCAAAGCATATGAAAAAATGTATGGGCTCGGTAGACCTGAAACCTCTGTAGAGATGCCTTTTCTTTGTATGTAATTTGGAAAATAACCTTTTGTCTTTGAGACATGTACAAGGCTGAAAATATTTGCTTTTTTAAGACAACAATCTACAAATTTTTTTTCAGATTTTTACAGTACCTCTTGCCATGCACAACTGCCCCAGGATCCTCAGACTTTGCTTCCAACTCCTGAACTTCATCTACCAGTGTCTTAAAAGTAGCTCTCTTTACTCTGTAAGTAAAACAAAACACTGCCAGATTTACTCTTCTTGAAATTAGAAGAACGGATTGTTAAGACTTATATAAACATTCAATTTACAAATCCTTTTTCCCAGATGACTTAAAATTAAGCTTTACAAGAAGAATTAGTATAAAGCAAGTCTCAATAATGTATTTTATCAGCTGTTCTTGCAAATTAGAAACAACAAATATTTATTAAAAATATGTGACAATTATTGAAACATTTAAAATACTAATAACACTTGTCATAAATTTGACAAAACCAAACAAGGTGAAAAGTAATTTTATATAAGCACCAGAAATTATCTTCATTTACTTTTCTTACATTAGTAATCAGAGCACACATTTAAAAGTCAGTACTTTCTCCCGTAAACCTTGTCATTGCTGTACTCACACTTTGTACACTACATCAAAAAGTAAAGCTGTCATAGGAATGCATAGAAGCCCCATCCAAAACACTCCAGAGCTGAACAGCATAGCTGCCTGGAGGGAAAAAAAGCATAAAATGTGATAACGTTATGACAAGAACTGGGGAAAAAACTCTTAGAAATATCAATTACTCGGTTAAGGGTATCAAAAGCAAATTTAAACGAACTATTCTAGACTCTCTAATGTGAAACAGAACTTCAATTCCTTTCTAAAATCCCCTGAGTCGCTATAGAAATTCAGTAGGTAGCAAGTGCTAATTCATGTTAAGAAGCTGGTAGAAAGGCCACACTGCTTAGCTCTTTGAGAGAGGGGAAATCTACTCCACAACCCCTCTCTACCCCACTATGCTGACTGTAGACATTTCCATTAAAATAAAATTTATTGAAAATCCATCCCTCCCACCCACACAATCTTTGTCAATACATTATGAGCACAATTTGTTATTTGCAATCAACCCTAACAGGATATAACGATTCCTGACCCTTGATAGGGATATTGGACACAGTAACAATAATTTTGTGATATAACTCGGATCAGAGTTATCTCCAGCAGAACTCCCTGTACCACAGTTCCCACACTGCCACAGAATTAATTAAAAATTATAACTAATAAAACGACTAATGAGATAATTACGGAAGTATGCAACATATTGTTAAATGAAGATCTAACACGTTTACACACAGTGAAGTATCTGCAAAAATCATTGCTTTTAGCTGCATGTTTGCTTTTTTTATACACTGCTTTACATTAATACATAGGAATTTCTTCTTTTCATAACTGAACTTGGTCTGCAAACACACTAAAAACTGAAACACTCTGAAAAGCCAAAACAAACATCATAATGTATGGACATTACAGGAAAAAAACCCACTTTAATCTACCCTTGTAATTCATTGCCCAAGTATCAACATCAATATTATTATGTATGCAAAGAGTATGATAAATACTTAATGAAGCATATTACTGAAAGACTGTTTTGCAGTAAGCATTAAAAATACCTTTGTAATGTAATTAGATTGCAGACAGATTGAAAGTAACTGTTATACAACGATAACCTTTCAAATCCTTTGTTACTTGAAGACTAATTCACTTCAAAAGTCAGACCTCAGTACATAACTAAACAAACTGAAATTTTACTAATATTAACTAGCAGACCAATGCCAGTAGCTGCAGTAGCTAAAGTCTAATTTATGAACGTGTATGTATGAACATTTTAGAATTATACTTGAATATGTTCGTGTGTAAAAGTCAATTTTTTGAAATCGCGTTCTCATATGGGCAAAAAGTTCTATTTACCTTGTTTTCGTATCCAGATTGTTACTGACACTGATTCTTTGGAAAGCAATAGAATGTATTTGAACTGAAAATTTGGTAAATTTTCCACCGCTATGTTAAAAGGACACAGATACTGCCCTGAGATTTTACTAATTATTTCTGCCAACAGCTGTCAGCAAAGGTGTAAACACTAAGCAGGAACAGGTTCAAAATCAAACAATTCACATTTTCAACGGAGAAATAAAAAAGAAAATTTCACGTCAGGAAGTGGAGAAAATGCATTAGCACAGTGACTTTGTAAGCAAAACACAACGTTTGATATACTTGATGAAATACTAATTTCCTAAACCAGCAGCTAATAGGAAACGTCTATCACAACCACGATTTGCAAGACTTCGTATAATTAAGATGCAATTAGAGAGATGAAGTTTCCTTAAAAGTAAGAAAAAGCATAAAAAATACAACTTGAAGTAATTACAACTCTTACTTCCTACTATTAACCACATTTTAGAATTTATATGAGCATAGCAAAGAGCTGAGCTTGCGTTAGCCACCCTGTATTAAATGTTTGCTGGTGAAACAGCAAAAGTGATAATGTAGGTCTTAGGATGTTAATTCTGACCATTGTAATGCTAACTATGAATGAAGGAACAACTGGCGCCTACTATTCAGTCCATCCAGCCTTTGGCTTTACAAATGAACAACATGAATTGAAGAAAAAAAAAGAAAAAGTTTTTCTGCGTCATATTTGAAAGCCTGTCAGATTTTTTTTTTTCTTTTACAGAGTTAATCCAAACCTAAAAGATTTAAAGCCGACATTCGCATTAAAGACAGAGGGCCTCTTTGTATTTTTTGGACGAAGAGGGGAAAAAATAAAATCCCACAGAGGTATTTCCTTCCTTTCTGTACAAGAAAGCTCCCCCCCTCACTCTGTAGAAAACATTTTTGTCTCTAACTTTTCACATCTCTCTACACACAGGCAGGTCATCTGGGAAATGGCAAACCAATCCTTTGCAGACAATGGCACTAACAGGAGCAGCCTGTTCTGGGGACGGACTCTGGCTGCCTCTGTTCGTGGTTTACAAATTGTTCCTAATGTGAGAGATTTGTGGTCTATGCCAAGTTTTCCCCCTTTAGGCCTTGTGAAACCAAATGGAATCTGCCACAAAAGTGGCTCCCAGGGGAATTCAGAAGTAATCCAAAACGAGAGCTGGGAAGCCTAGTTTATTGTAGGATATACAAATCCTGCAGGGAGGATAAATAATTTGTCGTCTGCGGAGCTCATGCTGAATATTAGGACTTTCTGAAGTGAATTAACATTGCTCATTAAGTGTGTTGTACAGATTTTTATATAAGTTCTTACTTTTTTAAAAAAGAAAGAAACCCATTTCATGGGTTAGTGGCAGATTAGAAATCCTGGCTGTAAAACATTTTTAATGCACTGATGAAGATGTACTGTTAGGAAATTACATGCCAAAACAAACAAAAATTGGTCCCTTTTTCTTCACTATGAAATATTCGACTGAAACAGATAACTTGGATTTGAAAAACCTGTCTGAAAGTAAAGAGAGAAAGATGAAAAGGACAGTAAAATTCTTGATGCAGAAAAGCTTATAAAAACCGTTTTCAGTTTATCTATTTTGGGTATCGTCCATGTATGTGTCCTCCCCTTATTATTTTAACAGTCCTGTAGCATATATCTCCTCAACACCACCAAACCAACTACAGTTTCTCCTCTCAACAGACTACAGAGACAAATTCATTGGGCTTAGATATCTGCATGTGCTTGCCATCATGCGTGCCAAAGTACTTACTGTTGTAATATTAAAACAGATTTGCATTTAATTCCCAGTGCAGTGAAGTTCCAACAAGTGGCTTCTTGGAATGCCTCTAGTGTTTCTTTGTTATTTAGTGTTTAAAAAAACATCTCATAGGTCCTATTAATTAAGAACTACGTAGAAACTCTGCTTACTAGGTGTATCAAAAAGGGATTCTCTCCATTTTCTCCAAATACATTCAAAAGAAAACAAAGCCTTACTGGTACACAACACACAATATGAGGGACTGAGACAGGGAGCACCAGGCAGTCAGGAAGCAGATAACTGTGGGTACCTGCAGGCAGAATCTACAAGGTCTGACTTGAACAAATCTCCTATGAGTCGAAAAAAATGAGTAAAGACAGACTAAGTAACATGTCTTCCCTTTTCCCCAGTTCCTCTCGTTTTCTTCAGCTAAGGGTACTACTAGTCCATTGTAAGATCACCAGTTTCCTCAGTGCACGTGGAATGCATCCCACAGAAGTACAATTAAGATTCTGGTCTTAATTATATAAAGACAAAAAAAAATATTATCAACAATAAAAGCATAGAGGAAAAAAAAAATCTCACAAACACAGACATATACTATAAATCTTCAAGTTTCACAAGGTACTCTTATGGTGACATAGAGTATATAAACACTAATGAAGCCAGACAGAGCAATACAGAGAATTAACTGAGACTTGGGTCTCCTCCTAAAGATCTGTCCTTAGTTCAGTCCCCTGTTTTGATGAATATTTTAGTACTCTAAGTATCTATTGGAACACACATCTTGCCTTTTCCTAAAGCATAAAAAAACTCCAGCACATTGTCTCTTCTGATCTGGTAAATATTTGATTATTCCACACAAAGTGAAAGAGCAGAAGACACAGTTCTCTGTTCAATCACCCTTTCAGCAGAAAACATTACCTTGAAAGTTACAAAGCAGTAAGAAACTTAAATCTGCCTTTTGCATAACATTCATTCTGGGTTCACCCAGAATGTTGTTCTAGTCTTTTAAAATACCCGTTTACCCGACAGTTAAGTAACACAGGTGATAAGGGTCTAATTATTGGAGGTAGTCAGATTTGTGAATCATCAGATTAGCGCTTATCTCTAACCACAGTAAGGCATTTGAGCCCAGCAAGGGATGAAATGCAACACTGCACCTTATTACATGTTCTTTTGACTAGCTTAGAGTGGTTCCTCGTTTTCACATTGTCAATTAAATTAATAGGTATTTAATGCCGTCTTTGCATTTTATGAAAGCCTAGGTTACCTCAATAGGTATCTCACGGTTGGAAAGAGAGCCTCAAACCAGCAATAAATCACGGTGTCAGGAATAGCTCTTATGAAGAGAAATTATCAGTTGCTTTCTCTGTTGACTTTAGACATAACAGTGATCAAAAGTGCTTCCAAAGATAAAAGAAGAATGATACACAAACAAAAAAATTTCCCCAAGAATTAGGAAGAGAAGCAGGTTTTGTTAGCAAACATTTTATTTCTCTGAAGACCCAGAATTCTGGATAATGTTTAAATCCAGATTGGCAATAAGCAGTGAAGCAGTAAAGAATAAAAAAAAAAAAATTTAAAAATTAATGGCTAACTCAGCATAACTACTCCAGATATTAGACACTGAAGAATGTCTCTCTTCCACAAGTTTCGTGATAATGAAGTGAAAATTGAGAGACTTCAGTATTTGTTTACCACATAGGGCTCCAGGCAATTTTTACAAATACAGATTGTCAACTGAGTTATCTGACGAGTTCCCTTAAACACATGGCACAGTACTTGTCTTCATTGAAGAACTTAAGGAAAATCATTGCTTTTCACATTTTAGGTGCATTATTCATAACTCCCCTTGCTAATATTGAGGGAAAGTACCATAGCAATTTACTTATATATACAACCATTTATTTATTATGCTGCATTCTGCAATAGTTACTAAAATAATGTTTTTCTGTTTTTAAAAATGCAAGAGAAGCATCCATTAATAGCACCTTTTACAGCTGGTGGAGCAACACAGCAGGGCACAAGCCAGATGATCCTCACAGAGCAGCTGTTGATGGATGTGCTAGATGAACAGTCCATGAGGTGGACTGAAAACTGGCTGAATGGCACAAAGTCTGTCTGGACTCAGGGGTCAATACTGTGGTAAAGTCTGGTTCAATATCTTCATCAAAGATCTGAATGGTGGGGACAAAGCGTACCCTCAGGAAGTTTGCTAATGACACAAAACTGGGAGAAGCAGCAGAGGCCCCAGAGGGCTGTGTTGCCATCCGGAGAGACCTTAAAAGGCTGGAAAAATGGGTTGATAAGAGCCTTATGAAGTTCAATGAGAAGTGCAAAGTCCTGGCACCTGAGGAGGAACAACCTCCTGGACCAGTGTACGCTGGCAGCCACCCAGATGGGAAGCAGCTTTGCAGTAAAGAACTTGGGGGTCCTGGCGAACAACAGGTTGAATATGAGCCAGCAACGTGCCCTTGTGGCAAAGAAGGTGAATGGTGTTTTTGTCTTCATTAGACAAAGTGTGGCCAGTCAAGGGAGGTCCTCTCTACCCAGCACTGATAAGGTCAAACCTGCAGAGGTGCCCAGTTCTGGGATCCCTAATACAAGAGACATGAACATACTGGAGGAAGTCCAATGAAGCGCCACAAAGATGATGGACGGGCCTGGAGCATCTCTCATGCAAGAGGAATGGCTGAGAGACTTGGGACTACCTAGGCTAGAGAAGAAAAGGCTCAGGGGAATCTTTCTGGTAGAAATAAGATTCCTGAAGACAGGGCGTAAAGATGACAAAGCCAGGCTCTTCCCAGAGGTGCCCTGTGACAATACAAGAGGCAACGAGCATGAAGTGAAACACAGGAGGTTCTATCTGAACACCAAGAAATACTTTTTTTTACTCTGAGGGTGACTGAACACTGACACCGGTTGTCCAGAGAGGCTGTGGAGTCTCCATCCATACTGATATTAAAAAAAAACAAAACTATCTGGACATGGTTCCAGACAACTTGAACTAGATGAGCTCTAGAGGTCAATTCCGACACATTCTGTGATTGTAGACTATCCTGGACACTGGCTCTACTCTCCATTAGACTAAAACAAATTCCCACTTTCAGATCAGACTTTAGACAATCACCTCCCCAGGTAAGAGCCGTTCACTAGAGAAATATCTGGACAGCTACTGTTATAAAACGTCGGGTGGGTTTTTGTTTTTGGTGTTGTATTTTGTGTGTGTGTTAAAAAAAAATAATCAGGGGTTTAAAGGATATGTATCTAGTATTTTAACAAGCACAATTCCATATAAGCAGGTTATGCGGAATAATACACAGGGAAGTAATATCTAAAAAAATAATACTGATAACGTAGTATATTCCAATACAACTTTCCGACACACTGCAGCTAAACCATCCAACAAAGAATATTATTTTTTTTAACAAAGATTCTGCAAACCTCAATCAAATGATCTAAAATTCTGTAAAATACATGCTTGTTCCTTAAGTTCAATTTCCGTCAGTAGTTTTATAGATCCCCTGGGTCAGACAGAGCAGAAACAGATGGTGCTCTGGAGAACTTTACTGTGCATTATCTACAGTACCACAATAAATTAAGAAGTTCTGCAGATACTGAATTTTGGTTTTAATCTCAATGTCATACTACTTATTCCAGTAAGTGTTATAATTTTAAGCTAAGCTATTAATCAGATAGGTGCATAAAAAAAAAGGCCTAACAACTCATAGCACACAACAGTAACAAACCCAAAAGAGCCGGGAGTTGTAGTAGTATGAAATATACAAAAGGTTGGCTTATTTTTCCCTCCTCTCCAATTTTCCCTTCAACTCAAATCACAACCATTTTTATTCAAGAAAAAGATAACCATAACAGCCTAGAAATTTATCTATTTTATAATTTTAAAAATCAAACTGCTTTTTTTAAGTGGCATTAAAAAGAAATGTAGCCTTCTGAACTGAAATGACAGAAGCATTGATGGAAAAGTTTGAGTGGCTTTATGGTCTACTGACAAATGAATAGTAGCTAGACTTATTAGGGTGGTAAGTTACAGAAACTTCATTAATTAATGCAATTATTGCAAGAGAACTACACAGATATAAAAACAGATAACAATGTACTCGCAGCATAATTTCTTTCTTTCAAGTGGGTATATATACGACAGAACATGGACAGCAGGAAATATCTCCTGCTAATTCACTAGATCACAGATTTAAATGCATTTTGTTCAGCATTAGAGTCTCAAAGAAAAAAATAATTACAAAGTAAATACCTCATCAAATATGAAGAAACTTGGCATTAACTTTTAGATTTATAAAAATTACATGTAGTTTAAATTGAGAAAATAATATAATTTGTTAAAAAAATTATGACTTCACTTACTCTCTTTGTTAGTATTACACATAAAAGTATCAACTTCATTTATATTGATGTAGTAGAGAAAAGTCTGCAATGAAAATGTTTTAGTCTGTATTGGCACCTTTTGTGAAATTAAAAGGATCTCATTTCATGTAATGGGTCAAACCAGCTGTCATTGTCAAAAAGCTGATTGTTCAAATGATTCCACACTTGACAGTACAACCAAAAAACAAACGTGAGAATAAACATTACTGCAGATAAACATTATACTGTAATATAAACTATGTTGAGATTGCAAAGTTGTTATAAAAATCACTGAAAATTTTGGAACTATTTTCCTTATTTCTTTTTCACACAGTGTGCATCCAAGTTCCTCCAACAGAAATTGTGTTTTGCTACTACTACTAAAAACCTCCTGGCAGAAAAGGTATCTTAACACCCTGGTATAAGCAGATAAAATGTGAATTCTTAGTGTTTTAAGATTTCTCAGACTAGAAGAATATAGTTCCTAACTCTTAGAATAAACTCAAGCAGAAAATTTTCAAAAGGAGTGTATAGCAAATTAATAGCAAAAATAAAACAAAAATAGTAACTTCAGCATAATTCACGGAGTAGGGTCAAGTTGGAGGCCTGTAACCAGCGGCCTCCCACAAGGGTCAATACTCAGTCCAGTCTTGTTCAACATATTCATCAATGACCTGGACGAGGAGAGCGAGGGTATCCTCCAGCAAGTTCACTGATGACACCAAACTGTGAGGGCTGACTGACACTCCACAGTGCTGTGCTGCCATCCAGCGTGACATGCACAGGCTGGAACGCTGGGCAGAGAAGACCTTAATGAGCTTCAGCAAGGGCAAGTGTAGGGTCCTGCATCTGGGGAGGAAGAATACCAGGCACCAATATAGGTTAGGGGTGGACCTGCTGGAAAGCACTTCTGAGGAGAAGGATCTGGGTGCCCTGGCAAACTATCCATGAGCCAGCAATGTGCCCTTGTGGCCAAGAGGGCCAATGGAATCCTGGGCTGCACAGGGAATAGTGTGGCCAGTAGGTCAAGGGAAATCATTCTCACCCTCCACTCTGCATTTGTGAGGCCACAGCTGGAATACTGCATCCAGTTCTGAGCTCCCCAGTTCAAGACAGACTGTGAGCTACTGGAGAGTCCAGCATAGGGCAACAAAGATGATTAAGGGATTAGAGCATCTCCCTTATGAGGAGAGGAAAGGCTGAGAGAGCTGGGACTCTAGCCTGGAGAAGAGAAAGTTGACAGGAGACCTCATTAATGTTTCTAATTATCTGAAGGGTGGGTTGAAGAAGGATGGAGCCGGACTCTTTTCAGTGGTTCCCAGTGACAGGATGAGGGGCAACAGGCACAAGCTGGAACATAGGAAGTACCATTCAAATATGAGGAAAAACTTCTTTAGGGTGAGGGTGACAGAGCCCTGGAACAGGCTGCCCAGGGTGGTTGTGGAGTCCCCTTCTCTGTAGGTTTTCAAGACCTGGATGCCATTCTGAGTAACGTGCTCTAGGCAATGTTGCTTCAGCAGGGGAGTTGGACTAGATGATCTCTAGAGGTCCCTTCCAACTCCAACAATTCCATGATTCCATACTTAGTGATAAAAATTGTAACTCTTCTTTCAGACTACTAAAAGACTCGTAACTTAAAGTTGATCTGCTGCAGTAACTGAACCAGCCATGGATACTACATAGTTAACTATGTAGGTAATCACCCCTTTTTTATCCCATATCCTTCTTCAGTTTTACAGCCTATTTTTCCATTTTCTTCTGCTTCATAAATTCTATTGGTTCTCTCACATTTTCCATCCATTTTTCGTTCTGCTGAAAGACGATGGTGAACTGACAGTTTTCATCTGAACATCATCAGTCAGGAAAAATGGATGAAGTTTTCTTCACTAGGGACTTTTTTTTTTTTTTTTAACTGGAATAGAAACTTGTTTAAGGTTGACAATATTTAACTGGTTTCTTGTTTGAATGTTGATTCTAAGGTTTTTTCAGAATTTTACTGAAGAAACAAGTTTCAGCTACTATCACCCAGACAACCGGTGCCAATCTCTAAGATATGAGCTATGTAACTACCAGTTATTCGTACCAGGAGAACACTTGCACCAGGATACTTGTGCTTATGTGAGCCAGAAGTCACACCTTTCGGCTCTTCTGGTGCACCACCTAGTTGGCAGCCTAGCTACCAATATTGATAGGATGTAAGACGGAGAGCCATGTAGTCCCCACGCTGTGAGGAACAGTACTGTACAGGTGGGAGGAGCTGATCCAGTTTAGAAGTAGCAATCTTGAAAGACCAGAAAACTAAAGTCTTGATGCCAGAAGTGCTTCAGCAGAAAGAAAAACATGCTCGATTATAGTATTAGGACCATGTCAAAGAAGGTGGTGGTGGTGGCAGTGGGGGGTAGTGATCTAGAGGAAGAACAAAACTGCTGGCCCTCTGTCAGAAAGTTACAATTTTTCATCTCGCTGTATTTTGTTTTAGGGCACAGCATTCTACAATCTTTCCTTCTACATTATTAACATACAGCAACACGTACTTAAAAGCCAACTTAATTATCTTATCTATGGTTGTTACGATACACAAAATGATGGAAACAGATTTGGTGTGAAAAGTAGAGAACACTGCAAAATAAGTGACATACTTGTTTCTTTGTTCAGTAAGTTTTTGGGTGATGCTTTGATACTCAAAGATGAACACAAATCAACAATTATGATTTAACTTTGGGTTGCTGGCTTCAGTGCAGGAGTTTCAAAATATTTAGATGAAATCTTTCCTTTGCATCCAATGAATGAGTTTTCCATTGGCTCCATATGCTTTTTCTCTCCCCTTCAAGACCATTAGTATTTTATTTTCTTGGAATAGAACCAGCAATAGGCGGCAAGGTTCTTATTATTTTCATGACATGAATACAAAGATGTTTGACTGAACTCTTACTGAAGTGTTTCAGTAGGTTCTTTTCTGTCTAAAAAAGCCATGAAATAGACATTTGTAGATGACAGGTATAGTCATCTAGTTCGGACTGAATGGTTGGACGAATATGTTATCAAGAATGCTGACTGGTAAGACTATAAACCCACTAATGTAGAACTCTCGTTGCCAGCTCTAAGGAGCTGAAAGAGAATACATTTAAACTTTATAAGGATTATAGTTGGTTAAATCTCCCATATAATTCTACAGTTTATTAAAAAGGTGGCATTTTTAATGAAGGCATTTGGAACAATGCAACCCTGAAAAATCCCCTTCAACATAATTTATCAGACAGGCCAAGGCAAAACAGACAAAAAGCTACAGAAGTAGAGGTCAGCTTTTGACTTGTTAATTTAATTTCTGCCAAATGTACTTGGCTGAAATTTTCAAGTCTGACTCGCACATTTGAAGAAATCAGACAAGCAGTATTTGCACAGGCAAGCAGGGATGTCCATATGGATTTGTTTCTATCATACCACAATCTTTTCCACAGTTAAATTTGCGAATCTTTTAGTTTGAATACTTACAGAGGGCCTGGACTTGCTTCTGAGAAACCCAGTGAATCCTGCCCTGCCAGAGACCACCCGCTCAGTGAAGGGGCTTCCAGGAGAGCATAAAAAAATCCTGCTTCCAATCTGAGTTCAGTATTCATTGACAGAACTTTTGCCACACAGAGCAGAGCTCAAAAAGCTAGACTGGAGCTTTTAAAATTAGCTTTTATGGTCTATGAGATGTTTAGAAGACTTCATTCTGTGTTACAGACTTCTAACTATATTCTTACAGTGGAAACAAAACCGAAACCAACGTCACCCAACTCCACCTCCCCAAATAACTGCCTGCACCTACACACATCTAAAGCTACTATATACACAGAGATGCCTAAACAAACATACTAACAAAATAAGACTATCCATTTCAAATACAGATACAGTTTTATCACAATAAATAAGTAAATGAATTTGGCTTCGTAAATCAGACTACTTTGGTGTCATGTTGAATTCAAACTACAAGAATACTTATGTTTGTTGACAGCTACACCTCTTCACAACTTTTTTTTTTTTCAAGTTTGTAGGAATTACATTCCCTTCAAAAAAAAAAAATCTTTTGTTCACAACTTCAGAGACTGAAAATGCAGTAAGTAAAATACTCAGTAATTTCAACAGTGACGTAGCCACCTTTATGTCATACCAAGTGTAACACATCTGCTGCTCCCACTGTGCTTATTACTATAAAAGTTCTGTCCTAAAGAACAATGTATAAAGTTTTTACAAAATCCCTAAACCCAACGAGTTCCAAACCCATTCTATTTCTTCTACAAAATATGGTCTATATGAAGAAAAGTGCCAAACTATGATAGCTTCAACTACTTTAATTTAGTATAATGTACATAATTAATTTTGAATAGTAGAGGCAACATCGTAATGTATAAAATCTACATATATACAGAGGAAAGAGGTTATAATAGAGAGGAAAACCAGCAAGAAATTGTATAATTTTGAATTAATTTTTTTCTTACGTGTGCAAGTACTTAACTCCTTGTGATTTCCATTAAAATGTCATAGTTCTATAAATCCCTATATACTAATTTTCCTGTTCCTGCTTATATGTAGGAGGTGAGATTTGTGGGTCTGAATTACCTTGAAATGAGGGAGACAGATACACCTATTTTCCCACATTCTGCAAGAATTTTTAAATTGCTGAATTGTATCACATAGGTGGAGTTAAAGGCACCACTCTTATACTGGTGTAAGGCTTGATTTACTTGGTATGCTTTAAGAACAAATGGAAGAGTATCCTTCTGAAACAAGCAGGTATTCTCAGTTTCTGAATCCCACTGAGATTGCATGCTGAACTTCTCAGCTCAGGAGGACTGGCCATGCCCAGAAGCAGACATTAGTGTCAGCGAAATTAAAATTAAACTTTAGATATTTCTGGAACTGAGTGGATTTGAGAACTTCAGACTTCAGTCCCTGATTCATCAGCACAGGCAGAAATTAGGCAGCTTTTATGGATTCAGTCCTATTTGCAATATTCAGAGCACGTTTACACAAATGGGATAATAAATGAAAGAGAAAGCAGTAGTTACTGTCAAAAAGGTGAAAGATAGAGAACAATAATGCATTCCAAGCAGAATGTTAACAGAAAAGGAAATGTTTGCATGACAAGCAGCTGCTCGTGCAGTGTCATGGCACCTCAAATTTTTGAGGCATTTTGCAGTTTCAAATGCTTAACAAATTTGTAAAAATGAAGATGAAAAAAAAAAAATAAACCCAGCCTGTTAGTTGAGCTCCATTTTCACACAAGTAAAAATTCACTGTTTTAAGTAAACATGGCTACCACACTGGTAAAAAAGAAACAACCCTCTTACGCACCCTAAGTTCACAGAAGGATCCAATAAAGATTATATCTGTACTAAAGACTACAAGAATATTCTTTGCACACATTCGAATATTAGTTAAAATATACTTTTACCTCTCCTGACATATCAGGTGCCATTGGAATGACTGGCCACAAAGAAGAGTAGATTCCAAAGAACACTACCCATAGTGCTATGCTGCCCCAAATAGCTATATGGCTGAACTGTTAAAACAAACAAAAAAAGAAAACAGAACGATCATCACAGACGTGTTATGACATAAAAGCAGATCTTTGCTACTTAGTATTTACAATATGATTCTGATACATTGGATGAAATTTCCATGCCTTGTAGTAATTTAACTCTGCTACTTCAGCTAGCTATTTCTTAAAAAAGCTAATACTTCCTGCAGCAATATCACTGCATTTTAAGCCAATTTACGTTCAATTACAAGCTCTTCAGAATAATTTGATTTTTCAAGTTTAAAGATTACTTTAAGCCTTATCCTATTGTCCTCCTTTTCAATATTAATAATTCTTTTTTGCATGTGATATTCTGTCTTTCCACACAATAAGCAGAGTTTAGTTTGATACTGGGGGTGTGTGAGGTGGGGTTGACAAACTGTAAGGGTGCAATATGATAAATAAGAATAAAATAATACAATTTTTCATCCATCATATTTTATAGAACATTTGAGAATACGGTAAAGACATTTGCTTACCCAAGTCCAATAGGAGGTCTCTAATCCAGCCTTCAAACACACAGTTAGAACCACAAACTTAAAGAAATAAAAGCAGAGAGAGAGGGTTCTTATTTAATAACATACAGAATTGATTAGTTCCAGGAGAACAGAATTTCAGGAGAAGAGAAGAAAACATTCAACGGCCTTCTCATGTTTACTTGTACAAATTAATTCAGGGAAAAGATAATCAATCTCTTAAATCTGAGTTCCTTAATAATACTCAACAGAGTACAGTGTGTAGTGAGTCATCAGCTTTCTCAATGGCATTTTGTTACACAGGAAGGGTTGCGAGAAGTGCAGTCCCCTTCAGTAGAGATGGCAGTCCCCTTAGTTAAGGAAAGGATGACTACTACTATCTACATGAAGACAGACTTAAAAGATCTAGCTGCTGGGCTGAAAACTTGCATTTGATCAAGCTATTTTTCTACTAATTGCATTAGTACTTGAATGAACTTCGCCAAACACTGAAGAGCCAGAGTCAAATGCTGGCAGCCTAAGACCCATGTTCTGCAATACAAAACCAACATGTTGAATGAGTCTGTTATGTCCTCCCTCTCATCTTTACTCTCTTCTTATCTTTACTCTTTTCATGGAGCAGTCTCTGAAAATGTCATGCTATTGTCCTGCAGGGCATACTCCATTTTAGTTTAAATAGAAGCAGTAGTAGAAAGTTCATAATCCCACAGCGAGGACTCCTTGATTCAGGAAAATGGCTTATATCCTTCCTTTGAAATTCACAAAATTTGTAAAAAAAGAAACAACCCTCTTATGCACCCTTAGTTCACAAAATGATCGAATAAAGATTATATCTGTACTAAAGACTACAAGAATATTCTTTGCACACATTCCGTTTAGCAAAGTTTTCTGTTTAGCAAAGGAATAATTATTACATTTTGTAAATCACCTGTGAACAGGTATCACAAGTTTTGCTTTATATGCAATTTGAAAAAGGTGAAGCTTGACAAACTGAGTTATGAAGACCCAGCTCCAACTGAAACAGCTATATTTAGTTGGTTGGCCAGGTTGGCCACAAGGATGTAAGCGAGTCAGTCTGTGGTTCAACTTATGAAGCCTCAAAAAATATGAAGAAATTTACTTCAATCAGAAGTTGGAAATAACTGGTTAAATATATTTGACAGGTCCTCCACTATGTCTGGTGCACAGAAGGATACAAATCTCACCAGAAAGCTTTCACCTTAGCTGTAGGTTTATGCTTGTAATTCTGGAATCTCCTATTTCAACTACTGCTGCTTTATTAAGGACACAAAAATCACAGCGCACCAATTCCATTATCTAAAACATGTGTGAAATCTAAAGGGAAGAAAATTAAGGCCCAAGATGAGTGTTATAATTTACTTATCCTATGCAGTTCTGGTGCTGCATTTGGATGAGTGAATAAAAAATGAATTATGGCCAAAAGAAATACTCATCTGATACAGTTGCTTGCTACTTTTAAGTCAGTCATAAGAAAAGAAAACATCGCTCTGGAGGATCAGATCAAGAATTCTCATTGCACAGACAAAACGTGTACGCAGACCAAACACTGCAGGTCTCTATAAAAGGAGACACAGACTACGTGAACAGACACCCTTCTTGGATCTTAACTGATTCCCTAACAAAGTTACCAACTACACACAGAGAGGCTTACTAAAGTATTTGGGTTTTATTTTGCCCTCCTCCCCTTGATCCAAACTAACAACAGTTCACTGAATCCTTCCCAGGAAACAAGAAATCAAACTGGAATTCCATAAAAAGCACTGAGCTTTTTAGAAAAAGACCTTTCAAGAATGTTCGCAGAAATATTTTCATGGCATTCTACTCCTATTTGAAATTTATGTTTGAAGAAATAATTCCAGGACTTGATATGAACCAGTACACATTCCTGACTTCTGTTGTGGATCCAAAGAAACTGTATTAATTTCTGAACCCCTTCGCTATTGATTTTTGCAGAAATGACAAATACAGACTTCCTAAAAACAGACTAAAAGCAGTGGCAAGAGTGAAAAATGCCTTAGCCTTGTGATTTTGACACGTCAAGACTGTGACAGCTGTCAGATCAAATCATTTCATGTGCACAGATATTTTTTTTTAATTTTCAAAAAAAATCCTCCTCATCCCCAATTTTGAAAATCTCTCAAATCTTCATGTGTGCTCCAGACCTCCTTGAATTCCTCTGCAGGAGCACTAATGCATCAATTGCAACCTCCACCCCTCCTCAGATTTTCAATCTGAAGTGGAGAATCTGGAAAACAAATGAAAAAGCAGGTTGTCTGGACTTAAAATGGTGAAACAATATTTTCTTGGAAAATTCTTGGCCATTCTGCAGGTCAAGCAATTAGCCTCTCAAGATGGTGAAGTTTCAGGTCTCCTTGTTGAAAACTGGTTGCAGAAGGTGACAGAACAACTGCATTGTGGTATCCTGGGGTGCATCAAGAAGAATGTGACCAGGAGGTCAAGGGAGATTATCCTGCCTCTCTATACTCTGCCCTGGTGAGGTCACACCTGGAGTACTTTGTTCAGTTCTGGGCTTCCCAGTTCAAGAAGGACAGGGAACTGCTGGAATGGGTACAGCAGAGGACCACAAAGATGAATAGGGGCCTGGAGCATCTCTCTTATGAGGAAAGGCTGAGGGACTTGGGTCTGTTTAGTCTGGAGAAGACTGAGGGGGGATCTGATCAACACCTATAGATACTTAAAGGGTGGGTGTCAAGAGGAAGGGGCCAGTCTTTCTTCAGTGCTGCCCTGTGAAGGACAAGAGGTAACAGGCACAAACTGGAACATAGGAAGTTCCGTTTAAACACGAGGAGGAACTTCTTCACTTTGAGGGTGGCAGAGCACTGGAACAGGCTGTCCAGAGAGGTGGTGGAATCTCCATTTCTGGAGATATTCAAAACCTGCCTGGTCACCATCCTGTGCAACCTGCTCTAGGTGAATCTGCTCTGGCAGGGGGGTTGGACTAGATTATCTCTAGAGGTCCTTCGAACCCCATATTATTCTGTGATTCATGGATACAGCTTGACAAACAGTAGGAAGTAGCTACAGGTTACTATATTGAAAGTATCAGAAACTAAGTAATTCCTGATGGTGGTAGAAAACATTGCCACAAATCTGAAAATACAGGCTTTGATATTTGTGATTCAGCTGATGTCATGGATGATACTAGACATTTTGCAGAACAGTAAGATTTCTAGACTTATCCATCAACTCATGGGTGACCAAATGACAGCACTTTTCAAACACTCATTTCCACAGAACCCAGTGTAATCCGGTAAACTCATAGTATAGCACGTAATTTATTGTCTCCTGGCACCCCGCCTGGCTTTTGGAAGGAAGCGCAGACAAGGTAGGATGAAGTTCTGAGATCACTTCAAGAATGCACTTCAGCAGTCAACTGCAGTAGTATGTTAAATAATTGGATTTAATGTGTACGGTGCTAACTCACTCTACCAAATGGTGGGCAGTACAGAGGGTACTATTAGAGCAATCAAAGAAAAGGAGATGCTATCAGAAAACTTGGCTTAAGTGTTGGGACAGCTGAAGGTATGCAACTCATACACATATATATATAAAAAAAATACATATATAAAACATGCATACAATGCATAAAATAAGCTTCAGCTGTACTAAGGAAGGTGTCAACTTTTAAGTACAGTAAGCAACGAAAAATTTGTAGATGGGGTGAAAACTTGGTGCAGAAAACTTTTCCTCAAGAAGAACCTCTCTCACTTAGAACAACAAGGGTTCTAGTGGATACAATAGGAAGTATTTATCAATACTGGGGAAAGCAGTGACATTCAGATAAATGACAGACTTTTAAACACTGCTCGGTGTTATGAGATCGTAACACAAATAGACCTGTGTCAGTTGATCTACTTCTGTCAGGACTGAGCTATGACAATGGCTGTGACCTTACACCTTAATTTTATTAAGACTTGCACAGAAAACACTTACCCAGGATATTTCATCCATCCCTAATGGAGATCAGTTCATCATATGATAGATTGCATGATCATATGCAACCACTGCTGACAAAACATGCTGTGCTTGCCTTTTGGAACAGGGAAAGGAAAGTGTAGAGCAAATACACTTGTAAGAGAATGCGCAAACAAACAATTTTTCAATGTGCCCGAAAGAATAATTTTAAAGTCCACATAGAGACTAGCAGAAGAAACATTATTTTAACTACCACAGCAGTAGGAAATACAGACAATGAGCTGTCGCTACTCAGCTCTTTCTGTTCTTTAATCTTTCTGGTTAGCTGACCAGAAAACACTATTCAAAACGTTTGCTCATACACAGGAGATGTTGATAGTGGTTACATTCTCAGAGAACTACAATGTGTTCTAGAATACTTTCCTTTTATTCCAGTTATGATGTTTCCCTATTCCCTAAGGAAATAAATTTTGATGTGACTCTGTATTACAGCCCCTTATTTTGAAGGAAGAATTAACTTCTTTTTTGTATCTGCCAACAACAAGAAGTTGAAAAATTAATCAAACTCTTAATGTTGAAGAACAAAAGGAAGTAAGCACAAGACCCATTTCGCTTCTAAGAAAGATGCATGTGGGTCAGGGCAATCCCAAGCACAGACACAAGCTGGGCAGAGAATGGATTGGGAGCAGCCCTGAGGAGAGAGACTTGGGGGTGCTGGTGGATGAGACACTCAACATGAACTGGCGATGTGCGCTTGGAGCCCAGAAAGCCAACCACAGGGCTGCATCAAAAAAAGCGTGGCCAGCAGGTCGAGGGAGGAGGTGATTCTGCCCCTCTACTCCACTCCCATGAGATCCCACCTGGAATACTGTGTCCAGCTCTGGGGCTCCCAACATAAACAGGACATGGACCTGTTGGAGAGAATCCAGAAGAGGGCCACAAAAAAAAAAATAATCAGAGGGCTGGAGCACCTCTCCTCCAAAGACAGGCCGAGAGAGCTGGGGCTGTTCAGCCTGGAGAAGAGAAGGCTCTGGGTAAACCCTGGGGCAGGACTTTTTACAAAGGCACTTTTTACAGGTGGTTTAAACTAGACAAACTCTAGTCCCTTCCAACTCTATTCTGTGATTCTATGACTCACTTAACAAGTGAGAAACAGGTATTTGGCTTCACTAATTTATTACAGGAGATAAAAGAATAAAAGGAAAAAACAACCAACCATCCAACAATACTGACTAATAGCTTTGAGAGCAATAGAAGATTACTGTTAAGTGTGGATCAGGTGTAATTCTGGCAGTTTGGTTGTCTCCAAAGATGTCCCACAAACCTTGGTTCCATGTGGCTCTATCCCTCTTTCAAGGCCCTATGATAAACCGATAGGGAAAACAGAACTGTGTCTTCACAAGTCCACAAACCAGTTCCATATCCAATAACCTGGGATTTCTCCAATGCAGAATCTTACCTTAAACTAATGAGCATGAAAATTAGGGAATTAGTTCCCATTATTTAAAAAGCAGACAGTTTCCAGTAAAGGGCAGATGGACAGATGTATCTTCTGCATCTTTCTTAAACTGCTGTTTTAAAAACTAGGATTAGAATGCAAAATGCACTTCAAAAGGTTCTCGCGAGAGTTATTCAAGTGCCATTTCTTATAGTTAAGGGAATGCAGTTACTCAAGTATTTTACGTAGAACATTATAAATAATAACAACACCATATCTCTTTAAGAGTTATGGACAGAGGCAATATAGATTGTCAGCCAACAGAGCAGTAGATAGCTGCAGCAAGACTTACAGTGTATACAGTGTTTCCCAGGAGCAGGTAATCCGAAGTTTTACCATTGCCAAATACGGTACCTGGAGAAGGAAATAGTGATAGAAGATTTAAACATCAAATATCCACAACAGGAAAAAAAAAAATTAATTTTTATTTTTGTACAAAAGAGATGGTAACTTGCTACGGGGTATTAACAGGAGATTTCACCTTGAACTGTATTGAACAGTAGAGAACTGTGACTTTTATAGTTTTACTCCATTAAAAACTTTCAGTGACTTCTAGAATTACCCTAAAACCAGGAATTTTTTGGTAACATCTCATAACAATATTAGTAATATTGTATTCAGTAATAATTCAATTAGAGTGACTTTTAAGTTCAGAGATACAGTATCTTACCTTCAGAAAAATATGAAATATATAAGCCATAGCATACACTGATAGTAACATAGAAGTAAACAGAAAGCTCAGAGAGTCAGATTTTCACTGATTCTGGATATTTTTTGGTATAGGAACTTATTTTTGCTCTTTTCCATATTTTAGAGATTCAGTTTAAGTAAAAATAGAAAAGATACTAAATTTTAATTCTTGAAATGCTTGTTATTCATCCATTTTTTTCAAAGTTTACCCAATTCAAATCTGTGGATTCATAAAAATACATATCCATTTTGCACATATGGATGCACACAAAGCATTTCCGCAAAGATTCAGTGCCCTGAAGAGATGTGTTTGTATAACATTCACATCTACTGTGGTTCTTAAGTTCAGAATTCCAAAGCAGTGCATTTATGCTTATTTAACAGAACTTATTTGATGACTATTGCTACAGCAGAGGCTTTTCTGATCCCAATTCTGCCAAAGTTCTTGGCAGACATGGGACAACATACAACTGAACTATCCAGAGGGAATTCCTCATTTAGAAGTATTGAGCTTGCTAAATTTCTGTGTTCAAGTTTAGAAATGCTTTTAGTGCTTGAGGTTGTTCATATACTGCAACTAAACCAGAACACTTTGCTCTAAGAGGTTCTAATCATTGTGATATTGCTTTTCACTACCATCATATAAAGAGATATCAAAATACCGTGCATGTAGTAAAGAAGGATAAAAGTCTAAGACAAAATATAAAAAGAAAAATAAGCCCCACTAATGCTGAGAGAGGACAAGAAAGGATGTTTTTAAAAAGCTATGCTGGGGGAATGAGAAGAAAGAATAAGGGCATTTGGGTTTTTTAGGGGGGGAAGGTAAGGGTGGGTTTAAAACTCCTCTGATTGCGCTGAGCAGAGGAAAGTGGCAAGCTGATAAAAATGGTCTGTAGTTGAAAACACTTATTTTTCCACTATTCTCAGCTAGCAAACAATCTATTAAGTGCTGTTAATTAACTATGTTTTCATATTTGTGTGGAGTATTTTTCCAGCCTTTGTACACCCTTTACACATGCTTGAAACAAAATTCATTTTAGTTGTGAAGAATACTCTTTTCTTCTCAGGACCTGCGAGGCCAGTTTATCACAGAAACAAAAAGTTCTATGTATTGATTCTCTGGAAGAGAAAGCAGGTGAAAGTTCACACAGAAAACTAGAATAAAAATAGTAAAAACAGGCAAATAGCCCTCCTTAACCTAGCCCTCTCCCATTCCAAGACCAGGAGCTCGTTGTGGCTGCCTCTTTAGCTCTAGTGATACTGGTTGCTTTCCTGGCACTTCTCTGATTTAACTTTCTCCCTGGACAGACAAGCACACCACAAAGGACTAAAAGAGCTCTGGAAGCCTGAAAACAAAGCTGAGGCTATGGCTCATTTTAAAAGAGGGAGCAGTTGGTGGATTTACTTGTCAATATAAGTTTGGCTTCTGCCGTTTACTGTTACGTTGACCAAGCCGCATCAGAAAAAGCTTCTGTGAAGATATAGGTCCTTGTCACTTTTCATACCCACATGGCAGTACATGGAAGTCTTGTGTACTGTGCAATGCTTAGGTCCCAAGGAGCAAATTCTGACAAACAATTCTTACAAATCTGTACCTATTCTCTGATTATATATTTCTTTGTAGACTGTGCTTCAATGCGCACGGTTTGAAGTTTTCCACTTACAGACAATGATGGACAAGTGAGACTAACGAGTAAACAGGAGAAAATACTCGAAGAAAGTGACTGTGAGCTCTGAGAGATTGTTGTGATCTTCAAATTTTGATTTTCGATGTTCTAGTAAATACCTGCTCGAACATGCACTCTGCTGCTTAACAATACGTGCCAAGCAGTAAAGAGCATAAGAAGGATAGGAATAGGCAGGCAGCTAAGTCGGTTCCCATCAGTCAGAGTGCTGAGACTCAGGTCTCTTATGCACAAAGCTGAGCTCTCCCCATGCTTCTCATTCCTCCTTTCATGCCTCAGAATCCTCCTGTGTCTCTTCTTTGCTAAGACAGGGTGGAGGGCTGAGACCTGTTCCTCTCCCTGGTGGATCTCTCTTGCACTCATCAGCTTCTCCCTGGGAAACTAATAGCATTATTCCGTCTTTACACATACAGTCATCAGAGATTTAATTAACAGCAGCTCCCATCCTGCACTCATTTCCCTTCATGCAGAACTTTGTGCACCTGCTGGACCTATGGCAGGCACTGGTTATACCTCCCCCACTGTGCACATGGGACACAATCCCTGTCCCATTTCTGCTCCCCTGGCCTTTCTCTAGAAAGGAAAGAAGACGACAAAAGTCAATTCGGTCAGACTTGCCAGCCAGCCAATTCTAGCCCAGGGGCTGTGAGCTGAGGATGCCTATATTACAGCGCTCTCAAGTGCTCATGCAAGTGTCTCAGCTTTGCCATTCACATATGAACAATATCTATTCTGCATCGCCACTTACACACATTAAACATTTCTCCATCATATAATGCAGAAGTCTCTCATACAAACTGCACGGCTCTGAACAGGGACTTTGGTTTGGTTTTGAGGTTGTGGTTTTAAAGTATGCATGGACACTTTCCTCCTGGGCTGTATAAACCTCTCCAGCGCAAACCGCTGCCACTGAACTCGCATCCAGCGGCCTTGCAGAAAAAACAGGCTGTACCGACTTCCCTTTACTCATCAGAAATCACCAAGCATAAAATATTCTGCAAGAAGTTTTCCCCTTAACTTTTTCCGGCACAAGCAGCTGTGACTGTCTCACTATCTATAGCCTGAACCATTCCACAATGTTGATGAGAATATTTCTGTCCTCTGTGCCAGGGCAGACAGGTTGGCTGTATTCAGGGAAACTGAAAAGACTACTAATTCCACACAAAAACTACAGGGTACACACTTCTATTTTCCTCCATGCAAATGGAAGCAAACCAAACCCCTACCTGTGTGAGAGCTCACACACACACACAACCATTCCCACAACCGGGAGGCAGTGATTTCAAGTTTCCTCTAATTAACACAACTTTGCTCCAAACCGCCCTGTTTCCTTCTGCAACTCATGTGCACATACAATGGTTGAACTTAGAAGACAGGACTGAGGTTTCCAAGATGTCCCAGTTTCCCTCGTCACCAGCCTACTCATACAGATGTAAACTAATGGGTTAGCATGTCTCTGAGGTAATAGGAAAGAAGGTATAAACATCAGCATTAAAACCTTACAAAATCTAAGGGACAATGCAAGGGACAGTAATGATTTAGGATCTTGTAGGTATTTACCATGGTAGCGTATTAGACAAAAATGAGCATAATTAAATAGCAATCTCTTTTTCTCCATCCTGATTCAGTTTACTTCAACTCTATTTATATATGTTGTATGTATATGTATATAGTGTATATATATATATAGTATTACTCCTACTTTATATAGATCTTAAATAAAACATTTTAAATACACTGCATCTGCTCTAATTGTGGAAATGGCATCTTGAAATTTAATCACACAAAACTGTTATTATCTATAAAGCTTTCCTAAGAAAAAAGGAGGAATCTAGATAGTACCTTTCAACATTTATATTTTTATTTTTCATAATACTTACCATGCTGGAGGGCTTTTAGTGGAAACCAAAACAGAATGAATGAGTGGAAGAGGCCATTTAAACAATGAACCCAGAAAACCTAAAGGAAAACAGAAAATCCATGAGAACCATTTGCAATAAACTAGCTCTATGAACTCTGACCTTTCTTTTTATCTGTGTGTTAGATTCACAAAATGTGTTTCTGTCAGGCCACCACTGTGAAGTAATATAACTGACAGGCACTTTCTGCCTCTTAGCTCTTCATGGGTCATTTGTTTATTTTTATGTTTTGAAAAAAGTGTGTATTATCTCCTCCTTTTAATTTCAAATCAGAAGGGAAATTAAAATGTATACATATGGGAATATCATCAGAAAAAATAAAATAAACCAGACAACTGGGACAAGTGCTATATTCTAAATTAGGAAATTATAAAGGACTCTAGCTTTTATAATTTACATTTTGTGTAGCAAGAAGTTTGGACAGCAGAACAATCAAACCCTCAAGTTTTACACATACCTATCAATACATTCCCATATATAAAGCAATTAAAAAAGGAGAAATCGAAGTATCTTTCTTAGACTTCTTACACGCTCCACTTTTGAAGTGCTCAAGCTCATCATATTAAACTTCCTTTAATGTATTTGCTATCTAGAGGGAATTCCTCAATTAGAAGTATTGAGCTTGCTAAATTTCTGTGTTCAAGTTTAGAAATGCTTTTAGTGCTTGAGGTTGTTCATATACTGCAACTAAACCAGAACACTTTGCTGTATTTCAAATTTCACTTTCAAACTTATTTTCATTTGTAAAACGTGCCTTTTGAAAAGAACTGTATTGAGTATCAATAGTCCATCGATGCTTTCCAAAATGTATTACATAAAGACTTAATCAAAGATACCTAGGCTATTTTCCTCAGGATAGCAATCATGTTTTTTCATTAACAACACTCTTGACAATCATAGCCTTTATTGTAAGTAACTGATGTGTATTATGAGTGCTAAGGTGTTCAGGCAATTGAAATTAAGTTGCCTGCCTCACATTTTCCACAATGTCTCAAAGTCTTTTGTTAGATTCTCCAACTACACTAAGTTGTATGATCCAATTTACACTCCAATACTTTGCACATTTGAACTTGTGCTACTCATTAACCTTTGTCTGTCCTTCTTGCTGTGTCATTACCAGAAGTTTTTATTTGACAGAAAGCACAGGTGGGTGCAAGAAAAATTAGTTCTACTTTTCCATTTTCCTGACCAATTCTTATTGTCACATGCTAATCCTTTAACCTCTGTCATGACCTCATAACCTTTGATCCCTTTTTACCATAACAAACATCTGCATCGACATTCAAGGCAGTAATGTTTCCAAATCTTTAACACCAACTATTCAACTTATATAGCTGGGAATTTGGTAGCTGGGAAGTCTGTAGACATTTATTCATAACAAGTGTCGTATGGGAACAGCTACAGAATTTCTAATGAAGTCAACAATACTTCTGTGCAGCAATAAAAACTGTATTATAGATGATTTATTTAAAAACAATCCAACAAATATTACTCACAACTTACATTATTGCATTTAAACTCTCACAACACTAAAGTATCTGTATTAATGGATCACAAAAAGTCTTAGTTTAAGTTTTACAGTGACACAAGAAACAATATTTCCCCTTGTTTCCTTACAATTTTTAGTTTTGCTTTTGCGGGTGAAGGGATGAAGTGAAGAAGGAGAAGAAAAATCTCATGCTTCAGTGAACAAAGATAGTTTAGACAAATAATTCTATAGACATAGAAGTACTTCAGTTCTACAGCACAAGCAGCACAGAGATAAGTACGCTGTATGAGCTCCACACATCTACTACAGGCCACTGCACATCGTCATTTGTTAACTCTATGACATACTGAAACGATCCCCAGGTTCAACATACAAAAGCATTACTTGAAATGTCCCAATTATATTTGGAAAAAATCAAATCAAACCAGAAGGAACTCTTACAAACATCACGACATTCATGAAGCTGCAGGTTCAGGAAAAAGTTCTCCTTAGGTTTTTTAACAAGAGACTATTTATGGATAAAGCTGCAGGAATTGTGTCTTTTGTATATATGGAGAGTCCTACGTTGTTTTGCTACTTCTTGTGCTAGTCTCTCCAAGATGAATGTCACCTGTTTTCCATGGAAAATAGCCTCAGATTTTTTGGTCCACCCTGACAATTCTTAACTGTCTCCCAGTACTTCTTTCCCAAAACTCAAAATTAAACCATAAAATCGCAACTCCAAATTGACAGAGAACAGTAGCAAGGTACCTCCCTCTACAAATCTAATGACAGTTCTTATTGTACTCTGCAACACTTCTCCACAGGCTTCAGTAATCCATTTCCATATAACAGTACCAAAACATACAGCCCAGAGACAGAGAGATTTAATCGCTTCTGCCTACAGAAGACAGCTTCATTACTAGCAGAGAAAAAAGGAAAAAAAAAAAAAAAAAAGAGAAAAAAGAATAAGAGCTTCCATACTTGCTAAAAAAGGATAAACATTATTTGCACCATTCACAGACAAATGGACAACTGGAAATAGTAGCAATAAAAATCCCCTCAGTTTTTAATTATGAGCAGCAAGAAACAAAAGGATAACTACACTGAGTTCCTATTAATTTCTTCTTTAATTATATTTGATTTTTTTATCTACCTTAGTATTGAAGTCCAGTGCGTTTTGGGAAGTCTTGTACAACTCTGGATATTTCAGCATGTTTTCTTTCCGACAGGATCTCTCAAATATTCCAAGAGTTAGTGGAGGCATTGCTGTGAACATCTAGTAGGTGGAAAAAACCCCAAGACAACAAACATAATGCAAAACTTTAGAAGTGAGGACTTGCTTAAAGACTGCTTATTACTCAAGAACCTTTTATAGTTATGACTGAAAATAACTGAGAACACACAAATCATCTTACCACATTGTAGAGACCTATACACCACCTTTCAAAAAGGATTTGTCCGGAAAAGCCATTAACAAAAGCAAACCAGATCTGAAAAATACAAGAACCTTATATTAGTCTAACGTCATGCAAGGTGTGATAAATTCATCTTTTTCTCCTTAGCTTCACAAAAAGGAGTATTCCTAGAACACATTTACAAGTTGAGGATGCTATGGCTTAAACCTATATATAAAAAAAAACCAAACCAACAAACAAACAATAAAACCAACTAACTTGCATTTAGAACAGATAAAGGGCCGTCTAGTCAAATATGCAAGCAACTCCATCTAAATATGCACACATTTCAAGGAGGTAGCTATTGTCAGAAGGAATTTCATGTTTGTTAAGATTTAAGAGTGGTTCAGCCCATTGCATTTTATTATACATAATTCTTAATGAAATAAAAATATCAGCGCAAAAAAAATCCCACAGGAAACACACCTGAAAGTTAGAAGTAGCCATCTTGTAATCATTTACAAACTCCCCAACTAACAGAATTCAAACAGTAAGCTGCAGACAAATTGTACCAATAGTCCTTTCTCACAACTGAAACTCATGAAAAGATGAGGCTCCATCGGAGCACTAAATCAAGTACATTTACTTAGTTAACAAGCACTAACTCAACTACCAAGTTTTTTAGAGAGGCAGTTGGAAATCTCTTCATTGTGTACGTTTTACCACTTTTTGCTAATAGGTTAAAGAAAAAATATTTTGAAAGGCATGATGTTCCTTATGTTTTTCAGTACAGAAGAAAGCAGCCACGCTGCACGCTGTTTCTCACTTCATCCTTGTATTAGCTCAATGACAAAGTGGACAAGCAGCACGTCTAATGAATTTTTCTTAACAAGTTACACCGAAGCCACATTGCCGACGACAAACATAAGCTATAAGGCAGCAGAAACTAAACAACATTCTACTCCACTTAAGATTCATATTTTTCAAGAGAATTTTTAGACGCTGCTCTGGAGAAACTTTGCTACAGTTCACATTTCATTAGACATTCATATCATGGAAGCACAAATTTCTACAATCAATAAGTCTGTTTATCAATACGCTCCCAACCTGGCCTCCAGGCGACCAGATTCTATGACCAAGCTCTTACTCTTTTATCATGCTGTGGAATGTTTGAATGTGTTTGTGAACACCTTTGAGCTGCAGAACATGCTGAAATTAGCAACTATTATCTCTAAAAATGGGAGTTAAAAATCCGGCTAAAAATGCTCCTTTTTCAACCAATAAATGAAAAGTAAATAGATTTTTTTTTTTTTTTTAGTGGCCAATTACTAGAACAAAGACTTCATACAAAATAATGAATATTAGTGGCTGCAATATAGAGATAACAAATACAATGAATTTTCTGAAGTCTGATAGTGTTCTATTTTTTACTTTGATTTAACAGTAACAAGCACTCTATTTTCTAACCTCTTAGTCAATTAACTGAAAAGACAAGGGAATTACTTATGGCAATTGAATGAGATTTTTATAAGGTCTCGTGTATTTTGATCTTTGACTTTTGAAATCGGAGTTAGGATTTTAACTGTGATGAATTTAGAAGACATTTATTAGCATCAATTTCTCAGTAGTTGAGTATGCAGCACAATTTTTGGAGGCTTTACAAATAAAATAAACGTGTGCACCTAATCCGGAACCTCACCACTACTGCTGGATATAAATTGTGCTCCTCAAGTACATTCTCTCTTTTCAAGCTTCTTATTATACATGGTTCCTACGTTCTTTTACTCCCATCCTAGGATGACAGGTCTTGAGGGAGGGTGAAGAACAGATATTATTACGTGATTGACCCCTTAGTATTGTTTTTTTTATTTGGACCAGATACAGGAGTAAATGTTAGAATTCTTAATTTGAAAGGGTTTAGGGTGGTGAAAAAAGTTTTAATAAAAAGTTTGTGTCTCAGCAGCTAGGCACGTGTACATATTTACACATACAAATATTTATATATGTGTACATCTCATTTCTGGTCATTTCAGAGTTTAACAAAAGTGCAACTCTCCAGGAAGAAAATGAAACAGAAAGCAAGTAGACATATACTTGACCCTTCATAATCAAGGAGTATATGGAAAGAACATTAATTTTCTGTTGTGATTTATCTACCAGTCAAAATGTTATAAAACTTTCATTTAAAAAGAAAGGTCTAAATACGTGCACTGAATCTATTCCACACGTACACTTGAATTAAATAATGGCAAGCAACTCTTGAAAGTGTTTTGGAGTGACTGTTTCAAAGAATTTCTGATAACGTTACAAGTAACAATGGAATGTCATATACGAAGTCACTACCAAGCCTCTGAGAAATGCTATGCATGATTTTATTCCTTAAAAACCCCAATGCTTTCCGTTTTATTTTGTACAGAAGTTGAAATTCTCAAGCTTTTTAAACTCTGAAAACTACAGTTGTACTGAAGAATTGTAAAGAAATCCTTTAAGTTATAATAGTAACTTCCTGAAATCTTAGCATTTACTTTCTTCCAAAGCAAGCATGCAAGTGACAGGCTTTTCAGTTAGATTTTAGTGTAATGTGGAACTGGAACAAATCTTGGTTAGAATTCTAGATGCAAGCCAAGAAGAAATGAAACTTGGTAGTACCCGTTGTTTCTTAAATTCTTGTTCAATCTATCAAAAAATGGTTGGGAAGAGAGACCTTTGTAGCTAAAACCAATGCCTTCTGTAGTAGAAACACTACTATTTAGTGGAACACCACATATACTACTTTAAGAGACTGAGCATCGTTAACATTTAAGCAGAAACATGGATTTTCTTTTGTTTACAAGATAGCATTGGAATGTTCACATAAAGAACACCTATGGCTCAAAAATAATTGGCAGATCTAGGGTGGAGGTGACACTGTAGGGGAATCTCAAACTCTAGGAGAGGAAGAGAGTAAGTCACCCACTTAATCTCTCTTCTGAACCTTGGACCCTGGAAAATTCAACTCTTAACCATACCTCTACAGAGCTTACTACAGTATTACCAGTGACAAGAAAAGTTTAATAATGCACATTAGTCTATTAGAAAGTCAAACTTTTCACTTGCAATTTAGATTAATACTTCAGAATATAACCTCTGAAGTTACTGGGACTAGTCCCATACAAAAGATTAGGTCTGTGATAAACATCTTTTGAGTCCAGACACAGAGTAGAAAAAGTGATTGCAGACTACTTTTAGTTGTTTTTGAACAGGAGTTTAAATGTCCATAAAGACTGATCAGTCTGTCTACAGTATTACTGTAGACCTTCACTCTTTTCAGAACCAGTAAACCCGTAGGACTTATTTAATAGGACCTCACAAATGCCCAGGAAAAAGGCTGTATTTTAGATCAAGTGGACTCTATTACCATACTTGTTTGATTGGTACTGAGCAGTACCAATAGATATATTATTCAAAAATATAATATGCATCTATTAAATAAAGGTAGACATTTTTAGTTATTGTCAGTTAATAAAAAGAGACTTAATTAAAACAACTTCCAGACATGCCTTTCATAGTATTATTTTCTGAACTCCAAGAGGGAGGAGGTGTGGCCACAAAAGCTTCACAGACGTTTTCCTGATGTAGCATTTCTGCATATTAAGCAGCAGCTTACAAATACTCATTGAGCTCCCTGCTCCCACGCCTGATCCGTACAAAAAACTGAAAAGAGAGATCCAAGACTGGCAGTTGTCCTTTCTGGAGACATTCAATGATGAATTTCTGCCCATTCACTCCCAGTATTGACAGGAGCTATTAACATCTGCGAAAGTTTTCTGAGCTGACAAACGTTGGGTACACGGGAATTCAAGCAGAAGGCATCTTGTCTTCCAGAGAAGGTGTATATGGTAAAATGCTTGTATGCATGACATATAAAGGGTCATAATCCATATAAAAATGATCTCTTCGCCCTTCCAACTGCTCAGGAGGCAGAGACTAACTCTTCTAGCCTTTTGTATTTTTAGACTATGATCTGCATACCTTGCATTTAACTTGCTTTCACAAAGCATACAAAAGGTGGAATATTTTTTATCTGATTTCAAGTTATAAATTTACAATGTGTTTGCAGGTGACAATGACGGAAAATTAAGAAAACTAAGTTAGTATGTTCTAAAGCCCAACTTTGTATGCTTTCCCTGAACACAAAGTATACATTCATACTGTTTTTTCAGATACTTCGACAGCTAGTGCTAATCAGTACGTCAGGAATTCTGATCATTTAATCAGATATTCAGCTTTTGAAATGCAAGAACTAAAAAGTCTGCCATCACTTCTAAAGCAAAAAAGGATCTTTAATGGATTTGCTTTTTTCTATGGCTTTCTACTTTGTTTTTCTAAACTGACTACAAACTTGCTACCACTTCAGTGGAAATCTACAATCTCTACAATATAGAAAAAAATTTTAAAAATGTAAGAAATATGCTAAGAAAAATACACACTTTTTGGCTACAGCACTTGTACATAAAAAAGATGTTTAAAATATTTTCAAATATTGCAACAGTGGAAGATCACATATAAGTACCAAAATCAGAAATATTAACCTAATGTTTATACTAGGCCTAACAGAAATAAAGCATTTTCTTTCAGCAAAAACTCAATACATACTGTACATGTTTAAGATACTAATTTGAAAACTCACTAAGTTTTAAGAGTAACTGTTAATCCCATTACTGTAAAAATACAGAAGACTGACCAATAAA
>VXBJ01007800.1:605150-669036 GCA_013400055.1 Nycticryphes semicollaris
TTTTTAACTCTAACTTCCTCTGTCTTGCATGCTAAGGTCATAATAATGACCAAATTGAGGAGGCATTTGTTTTGTTAAGTCTGCATTACAAGTCTTAGGGACAAGGGACTCTGCCTGTCCCTAACAGGATTAGAGTTGAGCTAGCTCTTTTTTCAGAAGCCGCCACTGGTATGCAACAGATTTTGTACTATTATTGTAAAAGCAAGGGCAAGAAGCATCCACTGACTGCCACTCTTTTCAGTACCGTGAACTGTATGCAGACCAAGAGAAGCCAACTTTCCTAACTTCTATGAACATAGCACCTTTACAGAACCAAGAGGCTGTGCCCATACCTTGTAGAGCCAAGGAAGAGAGGATAGCCACAGAACAGCTCTTCTCCAAGATCCCATACACACAGGTCCCACTACACGGGGATTTTTTTCCTTTCCTGCTGAGGAAACAGGGTTGTCCAGCAGCTCTCCTGGGAGCACAGCTCCCCTGCGAGGTAAGGGACAGAGTCCCAGTACAAGAGGTGGATCTATGCTGCTCACAAACCAAAGTTTCAGCCATATTCCCTTAATGGACAATACTCCAATTACGTAGTGCAGCCTCTTGCTAGCTGTTGTTGTTGTGCAGAAAGGAAAGGGGAACGGTATCCACCCTTGCAGCTGCATTGACTCAAGGTTCTGCAACCACAGCAGTCCACCCCTCTCTCCATTTCCTGAGACCCACTCCACTCCTCCATCAGAATTTTCAAGGCCATTTTTTACTTAGTCATACTAGAAATGGAGACTGACATCTGACTCCCAACACACCAGCAAGCAAAAGGTAGGACATAAGGTACATATTAATCAAACACTGAAACACGCACCATCAAACGAGGCAGAAAACTTCCAAGGGAGTCTCTTGTTAAAATACTGGCATAGAGATAGTTTGTTATTATTATTTGAACTGCCTCTTGCCCTCAAAATATTGGATTACTACGCTTATCTGCTCCTGAATAAACACGATCTATGTTACCACCACAGACAGATTTGCAAGTGGCCAGTTTGCATATTCAATTTCAGCTGCCATGCGATATCTGCACCCCTATACACTGCGAATGTACTTTGTGCCTGTAGGGAAAGGATCTCTCAATCTCTACGCAATCTAGACACTTCTGTTTGAAATAGGGAGTCCTGTGCAGCTACCATATCAGATACTATTATTTCTAAGCTATATTTATATATATTTATTTTAAAAATATATTGCTTAATACATATTTAGTCAACTTCCTAGTCATCGCATTAGAAGTGGTTAATGTGCAATGTTTGCTTAAGGAGTTTTTACTGGACTCTCTTCAGTAGTTAAATAAAACTACCTCACTTTATTTCACTATGTATGAAGAAGTATACAAAGCAGTCAACCTTTTGCACTTCAAAATTATTAAGTATTGCAGTAGTTCTGAAATCCAGCAGTCTGTGTAAATAACCTAAATACAGGGCAGAAGTTCTCCCTTCCATTGGTTAATTCTTACCCAGAGACTGGTTGAGGAGTGAAAAATTCAAACGCAAGGTTAAGGACCTGAACTCAAAACCTTCCCTGTTTTAAAACAATGATTGTAATCTTTCAAAAACTGCCCAATGAACTGAACTAAGAAAAGAAAATTGCCTGTTTTTGTTAATATCACATGCTACTTATGTCAAAAGTTGCTTACTGTATCAACACACTCTGGTTCCAGACATTAATCAACAGCTTCTGCCTGTCCCGTGTTTGGGATTTTACTATAAATCTTATCAACAAAAACATGTTGCTCAAGACAATTTATACTTGAAATAGAGTCATAATGATTAAATCCATACTAATGCTGAAAATATGTTATTCTAAATGGGTCAATACATTTAAATAAGTACTTAGTAAAAGATAAAAAAGTAGTAAGTGTTTTAATTCATGTTGTAGCCTAATCTTATGCTACCATGGAAACTTTCAGTTAAGGCAGTCTTAACAGTTCTCATACTTTTCACTTTCTCTCCTTACATCCTATCGAGCAATCTGACCACAACATAGAGGAAGGTAAACTTCATTCCAGGCTTGCCTCCTGAAGCCTTCTGGACAGTGAGTTTCCCCACTGAGGAAATTCTTCCACTTCTAAGTTCATTTAAGGCTCCCTTAGAGGGGGGTAAAAGGATTTAAGTTCTTCCCCTCATGGGATTTTTCACTTAATATTGCATTCCTACCTTATCTAAAGAATCTCTTCTCTACAGAGCAGCATGTCCTTCCAAGTTGGTAGCTTTAACCCTTACTTGTCCAGCAACATCTGATTATAATTTCAGCTGTTTAACCACACAGTAGCAATTAATTTTTGGCAGAAACTAAGTATTACATAAGAAACAGCATCAGAAAGGAATAGAAGATTAGTTTGTTTGGGCACTGCTAGGTGCGACTAGAAGCACGTGAAGATCCTGGCTTTGCGCCTGCATGGATGGAGTCATTTCACTACATGGAATTTGTTTGCTCATCATTCTGAAGTTCATTTCTGTAGTAGCTACACTGTGATTTTGGAAGCTGTAGACTAAGTTTCTAGTTATTCAGTATCATTTTGTCACAGAGGCCATGCATTCTTCAAAGTATGCAATACTAAAATTGTGAAGATTTTAAAAACAAACAAAAAAGTAATCCCCCAAAACAAATAGACAGAAACATCATAAACCCCCAACCATGACTTTAGTACAATGTTCTGTGTTTGTCCAAATACACAGATGTCCAATGTATTTTTGCAGCCACCTCCACCCTGATGTCTAGATATTTTAAGCAGTAAATTAAGTTTCCATTAACTGAAAACTTTGCAGATTTTACTTACATCAAGAGAGCCTTCATTTATAACAATTAGTCCCATGTTCTTTCGCAAAAGTTTACAGGAGTGACCTGTTAAAGACATTTTTGTTTTAACAAATTTGTTCCACTAATCCATTATAATATAACAAAGCATTTTTTCCCCATAGGAGAACTAAAGACAGAACTAAAAAATACGACTTCTCCAGCTGAAATCAGTGGTAAAGAAGCGACACTATATTCTACTAAAAATTAGACAGACAGGTACCACGTTAGAGCAGTCACAATTTTCCTTGTTGCCACTTGTGACTGTTGTGCCTTATTCCCAGAGGTGCTCAGTAGAAGGACAGGAAACGGCTTTACAGGGACTTAGAGAAAAAAGCAAACAGATCTCCCTTAGCCTTGTAAATTTTTGGAATGAAACTTGCAAGTCATAACACATATTTACATATAGCCATGTTCCTATTCTTTTCTTTTATTCTTTGATGCTTTAAAAGAACATTTGCTGTGTGCTAACGATGCAGGCTGCCTAGACAAATATATATCACCATTCTTAATAAAGTGAATATACTGGTATTATGTGTGTTGCCTGAAACCTGAAGGTACCAATGAAGATAACCTTGGATCAACTGTACCATTTGCATACAAAAAGTTATTTAAAATAAAAATAATAATAGTAATAAAAAGGATCCATATGACAAAAAAAAGCTTTATTTTGGGCACATATTGAGGCAACTGCAGAAGTGATGGTATGCTCACATGCAAAAAATATTAAATCGTAAAGGCAGCTTTCAGGTATTACTATTTAAAAATACAGATTTGTCACTGCTGAAATTATTTAATTTATTATTCCTTTTTTTCCTCCTTTATAATAAAAAGGAACAATAAACTGAAACCTCTGATTGATGGCAGAGTTTATAGAACTTAAATGCACAATCTATATTTTGCTTTAGTTAAGGTTATGGTCCCTACCAGCTTTCTGTGTTTTTCCTTCTTTCTAAGAAGGAAAACTAAGAGTACTTGCAGTTTCTTAATGTTACTCCCTTTCACTGTAAAGGCCCAAACAATATATTCTTTTAAATTCATTTTAGATGCTACAAAAAAGCACAAAAATGCCTTTTTTCTCCCTCTTCTCTACGGTAACATTAACTTTTCTAGATTACGATTTTAATGAAGCAAGAATCCACCATTTCCCACTCTCTCCCTTCCAGTGAATTCAGTGACTGAAAAATAAGTTAACATTTGAATTCTGGAGTGCCATGTAATATTACTATTTTTTACAAGACAACTTTCCATTCTGAAAGGAATTTTACTCCAGCAACTTCTACTGCTTCTAAACCTGTAACAAAGCCATCAAATAAATGCAAATGTAATACCAATGTTAATGGCAGTCTCTTGTTTGTCCCCTGTAAGTATCCAAATTTTTATGTCTGCTTTCATGAGTGTCTCTATGGTTTCAGGCACTTTGTCTTGTAGTTTATCTTCAATTGCTGTTGCTCCAAGCAGCTGAAGATTCTGTGAAGAGAAAATATTCAATATATGCAGTTTTTGGGATTTAAATTCAGTTTTTGTTTAACTTTCCGTATTTATGACAAAATTAATACTCTCCAAATTCATTAACCAGATTAGTATCAACTAGTGAAGATCTTCCAGTTTATACCCATGAGCTTTAACTTAAATATCTGTGTGGCTTGACAAACCACATGGCGTGACCATGCAGTCTTCACCCAATTACTCACAAGCTCAGTGGCTTGATCAGCAACAGTTACTGTTTCCTGAGGGGCACCTCTCTGATTCAAAGACTTATGGAGTGCTATTATTATGTTTTCTCTCACTTGTTACGATTTTTCTTCGCCTTCTAAAAAGAGCATCCTGTTAATTCACCTTAATCTTAAACTATAATTATGTTTGGTTTTAACTTCCCATGCAGCAAATCTGTGTGGTTTTTTGAATACAGCCATTTTTATTTTTTTTTTTTTACTTTATATTTCTGTATCTTTAAAACTAGCTAAAGCCCTGCTAATGACACCATCAGAAACCTAATAGCATGCAATCCTGGTTGCAGCATGGACTAGATACTACATACTGAGAAAGTACTTGAGCAGCTAATACAAAAGTTTGTAATGGTAGCAGAGTTGCCATGGCGTAAAGTTACACAGTTTTAAGACTATCTTGTGCATGTCCAGATAAACTGCTCATCTACGTAAGCTGAAGTCTCACAAGTGACTGACATTATAAACCCTCACTTTCTTCTTTTTTCATAAATTAAACCCTGCAGGTTTCTGAGGTTCCAAATTTTTAGCAGTTTAATCAATGTAATCTCTCTTATACTTTCCAAGGAAAAAAAACCACCAAAACACCAAACCCCTCAAAAGTCAAGTATCAAAATGTCAAGCAATATTGATCTCATGAACTCCTTTTGCTTATACATTTCAGAGGCACAGAGCCTTTTTTTGTTGAGGCAGTGAAGTCTAACCGCTTGTAGTCTAAACTTGGCTACTCCAGCAGCAGTGCTGCCAGAAACTCAAAGGAAGTGATTACCGCTCTGCTCTTTGTGAGGCTGCATCTGGGTATTACCTACCTCCCTTTCTGGGCCTACAGTACAAGAGAAGTTGACAAAGTGGAGCAAGTCCAGCGGAGGGACACAAAAATAGCCTGAGGCTAGGAGCATTTTGTATTAAGAGTAGCTGAGGAAACAGGATGAGTTTAACATGGGAAAAATGTTAAGACTAAGGGAAGGATTCCATGGCTGCCTTCTGCTAACTGAAGAGGGCTTGCAGAGAAACTGTCTTCTTCTAAGAGGTACGTGATAAAGAGGCAAGAGGATAGTCACATTCTGCACTACTAAAAATTTTAATTTGGAAAAAGGGGAAAAAGAACAGTTAAGCGCTAAAATTGTTTACTGCAGCTGAGAACTCCCTTCCTTATGGATACTCACAACTTCACCAAAGTGCTGGGCAAGCAAAATTAGCCCTGGTTTGAGCAGGGATTTTTGAGTCTAGATTGCCTACAGAAGTCTCTTCCAACCTTAACTACTCTATGGTTCTATGATCATTATAAAAAGAAGGAGATGTTGTTTGCCTGTTATTACACTTTTTTTTAAAGCAGACCAACTCTGAAAAAAAGCTTTGCAGTAGTTCAACTCAAAAATCAATATTTTCTGTCAAGGCAGTTACTTAGTGCAAAAACTTTGTTATGTTAACCTTTCCTTCATTTTGATCATCTAAATGGCAAGGACTACATGATAAGAGCTGTCAGTGTACTGCTAGATTTGTTTTTTCTATTTAAGTGTTATTCCTCAATAATGATTCAGATTTCGTGGTATGGAAAGCAAGGACATTAATTAGAAAAACCCTTTCCTTGCCCCTTCCCCCAAAAAACAACAAATGAAGAAAACTACACCTACTTTTTCAATGAGTTCGTAGCTCTCCTCAAGTTTGAGCACCCTGTTCTGTATAGCTGTAGAAGCACGGTGATAGAAGTCCAACCACTCTTGATAATCACTTTCTGAAATCTCAGCCACAGCAAAACACAGAGTTCTTAAGCCTAAAGAGAAAGCAAATAGTAAGTATGATTCAGTGATTGTTAGTGCCTGCCTTGATATACCTGCAACAAGTTACTATTAAAAGCTGAATTTATTCTGCAATTTATGTTTGCTTGTGTTTGATTTTCAACTTAATGCTGTATGTCTTGAAGAACTTCTTTTAATACATACAAGGTAAAAACATGATATAAATAGAAATTTATTTAACAGAATAACTATTTCAAGGTAGATGAATCTAATACAGGGCATGTACTTCAGCAGAAAACCAATAATGACATTTTACACAAGATTCGACTGACTTAAACAAAACATGAAGCAATCCCAATTACACTTGCTTAATAGGTCTATACATTAGATTTTTAGGAACATTAAAACTATTAGATTGAATTATGTTACTGAACAAAAATTTTATAAACTTAAAACGTTGCTATGCCAGAAAGCAATAAAGTCAAAATATATCAGCATAATGTTACATCTACCCTCTTTTTCACCCCTCCTCAATATCCTTAGGAAATTCTCAGTTGAACTTTGAAAGTTGCCATCTAATAGCTGACTTGGAATCTGCTCAGATTCAATTTTCCCATCTCACAGATTCTTTCAGCTTTCCAAATTGTTACAATAAAATCTTTGTGTACAGGCAGCATTTGCAGATTCTACTTAATCTTTGAACTGGTTATACTTAACGGATTTTTTTTTTTTCCTTCAGTAGAAATCTGAAGCACTACAGTGAGCATTTGAGACTGCAAGACTACAAGAAACATCTATTTTTTACAACAGACATTTACGTTCAATTTAAGTAGCCGGGTGTGAATGTTCTAACAGTTCATTTGCACATAGTACCAGATTGTCTAGATTTTCAGAGCAAAAATTCTACTGGCCTAACTCTTTATATACTGAGATGAGTGTTCTAGACAAATGATGTCTCACAAAGCCACAATTTGCAGACAGGCTGATTTAGGAGGGGGACAGCCGGAACTGATGTAAGCAGTGCCTTTGGTCATTTGCCCGCTCTGCTCTAGGAGATGAACAGCACCAAAACCAGGGATGGCTAAATGCAATCTTCATTTGTTCCCAGGTTTCTATTGCGTACAGCCCAGCATCAGCAGCAATTCTGAAGTGATCAAGAGGCTGGGCATGAAATAATACCTATCTGCCTTACATGTAAAACAGTCATTTAGTATCTTCAGGATGAAAACCATGTGTAATCTTAATAACTTGACAACTGAATGGCATCAGGAACACAGCGTTTCACCGTCTAGACCGAGGGAATAAACTTCAGGCTGACAAATCAACTAGTAGTTTTTTTCCCCTCTGTGTAAGGATATGTTAGCAAGGTCCAAAGCAATGAATACGATGTGAAGAGGAGGAAAGGAATTTATGACTAAAAGTGATACTATTTCCATAATTCTTTCAAAGCATTTTATACAGATGATAAAAGAAAGAAAAGAATGTGCGTACGGAATATCAGCAAGCAAGTTTTTCAAGGCATTCACTTGTTCTTTTTAAACTAGAAACTAGGTTTTTTTCCACTTTTAATTTTAAAAAGATTCTTTTTATTGTGATTTAAAAGAATCTTCCAAATGAAAAGTGGAAAACAAAATATCATTAAGTCTGCTTCTTAACAGTCTGGAAGAACAACATAGGAAAATTACACACTTTTTCTATTTATCCAAGCAGGCATTAACACTCAGGCTTAATAAATGCTTAAATATAAATGCCAGCCATGCTAACCACTTCATTTTTGAACAACGCACCAAGAGTGTGTAGCAAATGCCAAGGACATACTGTACTGCCACATGAAAGGCTACTCATGAGAAACTTTGCAATGTCATAGGCTGCAATTTAAATCTGATGCAAAAATAAATACCGAATTCTTTAATCGATTCCAGAGATACACATACTTTTTTTTTTTTTTTTTAAAGGTTGAATTTTATGTTTTAAAGGTTAGCAATTCACTCTTCTGAACAGTAAATCTTTTCATCTGTTGAAAAGGAGGGTACAAAAAGTACTTGAACAAACATTTTAACACTAATATGTATGTATAGTGGCTTTAAAGACGGGTGGAATTTTTCACTTTTTATGTTGATTCCTTCGATCCAACCTGACTGCTAAGGAAAAATCCATCAGTTACATCACAGATTTAGTGAGAGCAGTAATTTAGAACTGGACCAAAATTTTCATATTAGTTCATGCAGGATAGCAGTCATTGATCTATTTTTACCTCTTATGTATGAAACACAATTTTATGACCCAAACTACATATCTAAGTAACTTTTCCTTGACTGATCCTTGTTAGACCTTTCTAAAACCCCAACCTGGCCAATTACCTCACGCAACTAGATTCATAAGCTCAAAGGGCACATCTGAGGCTTTGGCTATTTCTTCCTGTGTGCCATCCCTACAGGTTTCATTGGTGTGGGACATGAAAGTGACCACGGGAAATGAGATCTTCACAGAAACAAACAATGTGCAATGTGTTTGCTCCCTGGAAAAACGTATTTTGTTCAAAAGACTCCATTGTGTACTGTGTGGGTGTTGTTTGCTGTTGTTGTTGTGTGGGTTTGGTTTTTGGGTTGGGTTGGGTTTTTTTTGTGTGTGTGTTTTGTTTTGGGGTTGTTTTGTGTCCTAAAGCAAGAGCTTATTATTGGAACTTCTCAGGAAGAGGAAGATCCTTTCTAGGAGGCATTACTAAAAGATAATTTTCAAACTTCATGGGAATAAAACAGTACTGTAACAGAACTGACAAGCTGAGCAGTAACTGAATTTCACAATTAGCTTTATATTAAAAAATATCACCCACCTTCTGTAGCAAACTGCTCTAGATGTTTTAAGGTGATTTCTTTGTATTTTGAACTTTCAGCAAGACGGTCGTAGATTACAGTATCCTACAAAACAAATAAAATTAACTTAGAACAATTTAATAGAAAAAGAAGGTTTTTTTTGTGTAGACAGTACAAAACATGTAGGAAACTGGCAGAAAGATATGCAGTACTATTAATTTATTTCAGTATAAGAAATTGAATAGAACTGATTTTATTTCAGAGGAAGAATACAAGGGCATTCCAAATCCTCAAATACTTTAAATTTACAAATTCTGTTATGATGCAGTTTTTCTTTCCTGTATTTTTTGCTTTTATTTCCCTTCATTTTGAAACACACTGCATCTTGCTTTGGTTTGCCATATGAATTCTTTTGATCTCCTAAAATGCTGTCTTCCTATTTAACATTAAGCCTGCAAGATAAAATTAGTGTTTCATAACTGCCATTCTCAGTTTTTTGTAGCCAGCTTGATATAAGAATATTAACAGCAGCTTCTTCTCTCTGAGAAGATACAGAATGGACATTTATATTCAATCAACTTAATTTTCTTGAAACGATTTAGGAACTGGATTTGCGTCCCCTCCCCCTCAAACCTGACATAAAATGCAGAACAAGAACTAATTTGCAACTCTGCCATTCCCAGACACATTATGATTAAAATATTTTCCCGCAGATGCTGTTTTCAGGAAAATGTACTTCCAGCATAACATCAATGGTAGGTTAAAACCATACATTCATCCGTTTTTGGGAGTGAAAACAGTAAAACTCACAGCTCCTTTGCAGTAGAGTCTTAACTTTCCTGATGGCGTGCGAACTATCACTGACATTCTCTTCCGAGTGCTGAAAGAGAAATAAATGTCCTATATAAGGTGGTTTGGAAGTAAAAATACTTACCAACATTTTATCCAAGAACATCAATATATAACATATTAGACAAAGGAACTGAAGTAAGGGCTACCTATTCTGAATTATGCTTTCAGGTGTTACTGTGACGGAAAAACAGTTTTACTGTCTAATATAGTGACTGCTGGTTTTCAGTGCATACTTCTGTATGCCTTCGTCCTGTAGAAACAAACTTGAGAATCTTCACCTCATGTGAATACTGACCACAAAAAAGCATCTTGAAGCACAAAGCCGTTGTGACCAAGATCATAAAGGGGTAGTGCAACACATCGTTTGAGCTTTTTCTTCTTTCCCAGTCAAACAGTCTCCCATATACTGTACCCTGCCACAATCCTATTACTGTCATCCCACAGTTTCAATCATCAGGCAAAATTTTAAGTATGGTAAGAATGGGAAAGGGGTTTGCCTCATTTTAACTACTCTCTGGCTCACAGTCATTAATGAGACCTAAGTATTTTTTTTCTTTGTCCTCATAACTGAGGTAGGAATTGGAGGAAAGCATGGAGAAGACTCACATGCTGCTTTCTTGTCTTCCCTTTGAGGTCCTCCAACAAGCACATCTTATAGTCAAGATCACATTCAGTCAAAACATGTATTTATACTGTAATTCTTTCAAATTTCAACTTTAAAAATAAACCTGCAGAAACTATTCAGGGAACAAAACACATTTCTCACGCTACAGTTCACAGTAAAAGATGATGGAAGTAAATGGTCCTTCTACAATTTCAGTTCTGTTGGAACTGGATCCCATTTATACATCATCAGGTAGCTATATCGTATGAACAGTTCCTGAAGTTTAGACTGCCATGGAAAGCTTCCTCTAAGTGCAAAGCACAGAGGCAGGCAGAGGAAGGAATTTTATAATTACTGGTGAAGTAACTGACTGTCTATTATCTTCAAGAAAATATTTTACTATTCCACCTGTGCATGCACTTTGCTTCAAGTACAGATACCTGGACAGCAACATTAAATTACATCCTTATCATGGATATCGTGGCAGCGGTTTGGTGAGCACTGCACAGGTACAATTTTGAATACTGCATATATCTATGTGTGTGCACACATATATAGGTAACTGATTTTAAGTTTGTTTCTTCACTAGTGATAATTTAGTATTAACTTGTAATATATGGATATATATATATTTGCAGCCACTATTGATTGCTGCTACTATTAAAATATAAGTGTACTTTATTACTCATGAGTATACTTGCTTTGCCAATCGTAACTTGTAGTAATCTGTAATATAGGAACTTAGAAAAATGAAGTCTCTGTGTCTTCACGTGTTATGGAACCCTGCAAACCCACTGGTATGATCTCTATACGCCTGCAGGCTGGGCAGCCCTTTGGGTCGTGACAAGGAGGCAGAATCGCTGGGAATTCCCATGGAGTTGCCATGGGATTACAGATGGACAGAAGCATCTTAAGGAGACAGAAATATATCCCTCACTCAAAAGATTTGCCACTTCCAGAACACAGGAATGTAGAAGTAGTTTGTGATGGGCCCTCTGTTACTTTAAAATCTGTCTTAGGTTTAAGAAGAAAATTTCTTTAGGGTGTACACAAATAACCACAGAAAACAAATACTGCTACAGAGGTTTTGGTACACCTCCTCTGGCAGATGCTCACTTTTTCTACATTTAGAAATATCAGTCTTCAGTCACAGAAAAGGATCAGTATATTCTGGACTTCTTTGAATGATGGAGAGGAGATAAGGTCTCAAATGCTCTAGGAGGCGGATTTCTGTCTGCCCAGTACAAAAGCCAAGGCAATGTGGATTATTCATAAAACTGATCAGACAGGGCACTAGTCAAGCTATTGCTGTGTTTCAGATACATACATCAGCACAATTAGAAAGAAAAAAAAAAAAAAGTAGGTTTCAGACAAGAAGCTTTACTCTATGACAGTTCCTGCTAGCCCCAGGGATACAGATGAAAACCAGTCATTAAATCAATAGACAGTATATGCTCCAGATACCGCATCTCTACTCAATACTTGCCAGTGAAATTAATTCTAGTGCTAAAAATTCAATTTATTCCTCCAACAAAGCAAGCAGGTACAAGTCAAAGCCTCATTCAGTAGCGCTGTTAGTAAGGACATGTTGATGCAAGGACTGATGTGGAATTTGTGCACGGATAGCAGACATCACCTATGTTTACTGAAACAAGGAATCACATGCTCAAAATCATGCTCATTACAACCAGCCCAGGTGAAAAGTCAGTATACCTGGTTGAGAGGGATGGCAGTGAGCAGAAGATATTCTATGCTTCTGGATCCTTACCTGACACAGTGCCTTGCTTCCCCCTGCCCACAGATACACACCCTAGGAGTTGGTTTTGGCTCCCAAGAGACAGCTGCAGATTATCTATTTGTTGCAGTTTCAGATGTTAGAATACAAGAAGGGGCAGGACACAGCACAGTTCCTTCCCTGACAGTATGGGAAGCCCTGAACAGCAGAGGGTCTGATCAACTCTTCACTTCTTTGAGCTTAAGATACCACAGCAGTTGTGGCATCCGAGCACAGCATCATCTACCGGACTCATACTAAACTCAGTGCAAATTATCAAGAGATTAGGGTTACATTTCAGGAATAATTGTCATCCGGTCAAGGATTATCAGTTGCTTTCAGTGTGCTCACCTGCCAGTTAGATGTAGAGCTACTTCCCTGCCATGAACAAAGTATAATTAGTATATTGCATAAGTCTCTTTTCACAGGCACAGCTATGATCACTGTAAGAAGAGAATACCATAAAAGACACCCCTGCGAGGCATCCCTCTAAGTTTTATTTCTGTAAGATACTTCTCTGAAAGACTGTTCTATCAAATGTTGACACTGTTGCACTCCACTTGCAGGAGAGTCTTATCTGGCCTGTACTGGAAGGTGGCAAGGAATTAGCTTACATTTTTTCTGACAAAAACTTGGAACACCTGGAAACTCTTAAGAACTTAGTTTAATTGCTACAGATTACTTCTCTGAAGGTACATGCTCCTACCCATACAGATGGTGTTATGTTTTGGAGCCAAAATTTCTCTTGCTGTGGAACAAGGGTGACCTCTAGTGCTTCCAACAAGTCAGTTCTAAGCAAAGCCAAATACTACAGAAAAAGAACAAAACCAGCTTTAAAAAACCCTCATGCTTAATAAAGATGGGTCACTGGTATCCACCAAAAAACTTAAACCTCCAAAGGTTAAAATTTAAAAGCAATTCTCCTTTCTCCATAAAGTATCATGGTGTAAATTACAATTTTAGACTAGCACAGAAGTTTAAAAAGATCTATGAAATCAAGACAAAGATCAAACCTAGAAGCAACACAGGAATCCTTCACTGCTACTCCATGAACGCAGCAGAAACTTTCACAGACATGAAATTAACACCATCACACTCTGTGCTACATACGTGCTAACTTTCCAGAACAGAAAGACGTGCTACAGAAAAATGAAACCATAGCACAGATCTGAAAAATTTCCAGTATTCTTCTACAATATATAAATCCAACATTAATTGCAAACAGTCATTAAAAGGCATTCAAAACTATAAAAATGATTTTCTGCCTCCCCCCTGCCCCGCCCCCCGGTGATCTCTCTTTATGTTTCACATTATTATTGTTATTATTATAACTACAGGCAACTAATTCTCTCATTTCAGCCCGTCTCTCCAGTATTGCCTTGGATTTTTATTCGTTTATTTTTAACTTTTTACTTCTTCAGCTAAGCACAAGGGAAACAGAATAGGACAGGAAGGAGAACAATGATCACCTTCCGCAGACACAACTAACAAGTAATCATTCTAAGAAAAAAAACCAAAATAAGAGCTTCCTCTACATACAAATCCCTTCCTCATCCTGTGCCAAAGTAAGCAATAGGACTACATGAACACTGAGAGCACAAATGGCGTATGTGGATACAATTTAAACAGATTTACATAACAAGTGAAACCACATCCAGATTTCTTACGGCAAACCTTTGTAACTCCAAGAGCTTTGACAGAAAATTTTTACTGAAAACGAAGTATATGATAAAGTCAGTTTCCAAGAAAACTACCTGACCAGAGCTCTAGCAATGCAGCTCAGAAGAGAATGGGTTTCATACCAGAGTATTTAAACAAGTCATAATTATGCAAGTATATTTAACGTCAAATGCAAAATTTCCTTCCATCAGTTAAAGTACTTTCTTAAGCTGTCTTTCCAAAAAATTTTTTAACTTTTTAGATAAAGGCTTTTTTCAATCTTTGCCCAGAAGCAAAAGTGAAAAATGTTAGCCAAAAAAAGAGGGCAACAGGAAAAATTAAATGCCCATGAATATGTTTTACAATGGAACAAGAAGTGTGATCTTAATCACATGCACTGCTTTGACCATACATTATGATCACATTAGATATAAAGCCACACAACCTGCATACTTTGCCTGTATAAATACAAAAAATGCAAACATTTTTATTCATAGGAGAAATTGACAAAGTATTTTCAGGAAAATACACTACAGGCACAACATGCTGTTTACCTTGTAAATTCCAGGACGTTTAGCAGTTCGTATCTCTCCTCCTGTCCCAACTGAAGGGGGAAAAAAAAAAAATACCAAAGGAGTGTGTGTAGGTGTGTGTTTAAGAATTAATGCAAAAACCTCAAGCAAAAGAACCCAACCCAACCAACATCTCAACAAATATGTACCATGATGTAGTTATTGAGAAGTTAACACAGCAAAAGTAAATACAGCAAATTATAACGTTATTCCAGTATACTTACAGACTCTATGATTACTGAGTCAGGTGTCCTTCCAGTGAATACAAAACGAAGATGCCTGGCTGCTCTGACCAATGCTCCTTCATCTGCAACAAGTCAGTTCGTTATTTTGCAGATGTACCAGAAAACTACTAGTTTAACCCATAATTTAATGAACACAGTCCAAGCTTTTCTACTTTTTACTTCCTTTTTCCTTTATAGATTTAAGATTAGACGTGGTGCTGGAACGAACTCTTTGTTTCTCCTGCTAGAACTTATTAAATGAGTTTACTGTTCAGTGAAAGTAAGATCCCAGAGAAACATGCCTCTCAGCTCAGTAATAAGCACGTCGTCTTCAAAGCACCTTCCTCAGTAGGGCACTGGACAAGGTGCATTTCTTTTTGTGCAAGTTCTGTTTTAGAAGAAAAGAGTGCCATGTCATTCCTGTAAATAACAGCTAACTTCAACGCATACATTCAGGAAACATTTCAAGCAGCAACCCAGTCTCCCATAGGCATCAGTTCTCTCCAAATGGCTCAGGATGTCAGAATGGAATTTGCTTGCAATGCCCAATAAAACACTGCCAGGGCCCAGTTAGCTTTATTTATGGCCCTACTTCTGCCCTTGTCTTCCAATTGTTGAAGGACACACACAATTTAGTGTGATGGCCACTGAGGAGCTGGGAGTAGACAGGAAAGAGGAAGGCTAGAGACTCTCTGGGCTTCATGTAATTTCTCCCATTATAACTTGTTATGTAATACGTTAGCAGAGCTGAGTATATTTCAGTAATTTTGCCTTGCTTCATTTTCTGAACTCAAAAATTGTCTATGAGCCATAGTAGGCTTGAATCAGACCTTTTGCACTATAATCTTTTATCAATCTCTAGCAGAATTTATCACAACTTGTATCCTATTAAATACATTCCTTTTTCATTTCTGATTACAAACACGGTCTTTGTTCTAAATCACTACCATGGATACCACATACAGAATAGGTTCACAAGCAAGGACATCAATCTGTCTCCTGGTTTGATTTCTATTTGCATTTGAGCTGTTCCTTCAGTCTTTCACAGCAATCTGTCAACACCTTAGGAGTGCTGTATGGTTAATCACCCTTTGCCCTTACACAACCTACAGGACACCCATATGCATTTTCTAAAGCAATTCAGAAAAGCCTAAATCTGTTTTTGACAAAACTGATTTTAGCTGATATCTATTCTTTTTTTGAGGGTTATGTTTTCTTTTTGAATTCTGGAAGATACTTCAAAAAAAGCAGTAAGATCTGAATAAAATTTGCTTGTAAAGTAAGAATACTATATGTTCACTCAAATAATTGAGTCTCACCTGGAGATGCTGCTTGATATATGATTTTATCACCGTCTCTTTCTGGAACTGCTGTATGACACACTGCCATCATTGTCAAAAACTCACATATTACAGGTGCAGTTGGCTACAAAGAGAGTCAGAGTGTGATTATCATTTAAGCAACAGCTAACTGAAATGTAATAATAGATACGGACAAATTAAAGAAAAAAATTGCATTTCATTTTTTTAATGAAACCACTCACTTGTGTGCAGTTAAGCACATTTGTACGTGTACTTTGCTACTGGCTATACAGAAAATATTTAGTGTTATTTGCAATCGTAACAATGAAAAGTAGATAACCAGAAACACAGAACAAGTCAAATAAGCATTTTCTAGGACAAGTTAGACTAAATGCTGTATTGAAAGAATTTTACTTTAAAGTCTCTTTGGATGTTGTCTTTTAACTGAAAGTATTCTGTTTTACATTCCTTTTGCCTAATACTGTATTTGACAACACTTTTTAAAGAACCTTCAGAAAGATGTAGCAACTGAACCCGAAAAGTAATCTACAGATATCAGGCTCATAATGTCTGAGTCATACCAGAAATAAATAAATAAAAATTAAAAAAAAAAAAAAAAAAAAAAAGAAAAAGGATTATACTTACCAACTATCAACAACAAACAGTTACAGAAGTATGCATGAGAGCACGCTGATTTTCTGTCAATACGTTTTTTATTTATTTTCCTTCAAGGTACGTGATTTTTTTGAGTTATTGAAAGCAATGATCTGATTTCACAAAACAATAGTAATTGTTTCTGTGTAACTTACATGATTGCTCTGAAGATTCTCCAGTAATGATGAGTCACTAAACATTTTTTCTTCTCCATTTTGTGAGCTCTGCCTAGAAATAATTATTAGAATAGAGGTCAACATTAGCAAATTCTTAACAATTCATATCCCAATCATTCACACTACTGTGCTAAAGTCAAACGCAAATTTTGGTTTGTGGCTGCTACAATAAAGGCTGCAATCACATACTGTGAGAAAATTAAGTGAAAAGGTACTTGTTCCACATCTTCATAGTTTTTCTAACTTTAAGAAACTGTTATTTATATGAAAACACTTAAATCCAGCACAGTTTCTTGGCTGAGTTCAGGAAACGTAGGATGAAGTAAAAATAAATCTACAAAGTAAGACTGGCTTCTCATCTTCTGATCTCTAGAATGAGATTGTTGAAGAGACTCAAGAACAAGATATGCTGAAAGAAATCACATTTCTTTGAGAAATTAGCAATTTTGGAATAGGTTTGCCAATGTCTGCAGAAAAGAAAGTCCAGTAATCTGAACAAGGTGAACAGAGTTCAGATATCAGGGAAGTCAGGCTTGTTTTCTATTACTCACAAGCAAAAAGGAACCTAGTAAACCGATATGATGTGCATGCAGTAAGATACAGAAGACACAGCAACAATAGTGAAGTAGGAAGGAACTGAACAGCTGGAAAGTGGGGATGGTTCTGAAGGAAAAGTCATACACTAAAAAGTCTCATATTGCACAAATCTTCTGGCTGAAGCTGGGAGCTCAAAAACATAGATACTTCTAGGAAAATTCGTTACTACTGCTGACTGCTAAGTATCAAGACAATCTAGATGAGTCTGAATATCACCGAAATAAGACAGTGCTGAAAAGTGAACCAAGTTGGAGAAAAGTATTCTGTTTTCATTTAAGCTGGATTTTGCCTTGGCTCACAATCTCCGAAGCGAGCATATGCATTGGTCGATTTAAGTAGAAAGATAAGCCATATATATCAAAGGCAGTCTAAAGATTCTGTCTGGAAACCAGAAGCGAGCTGTAGAGTCCTGCACTACCATGAAGTAATATAAACTGGCAAGACCTCCTCTATATAACTACTCAAAGACTACTTTTTCTAAAAATCTATTATTAAAGCGAGAAACTCAAAGCATCCTCATTCACTAAGACTTCCTTTTTTTTAAAGTGCAAAGCAAATAGATTTTGACATGCCAAATATTAACAACTTCAGATACATTGTATTTGTTTAGAATCTACGTTCAAGCTTTGTTTGCTTAAAGCTTTCTGGCAGAAAGATTTCAAGATATTTTGCAGATTCTCAGTGCCAGAAAAACAAAGGAAAAATATTTGCAGGTATATGTTGTGTCAAACTGGAAAACAGATTTAAATGATTTAGAATTCGGTACGTTGGTCATTTTAGGAATAGAAATGTTACTGTCATTAACAGATCCTATTAATTATAATAGATTCACATACAAAAAGTTGTCTTCTGAGGTATCTTATTTCGTAAGTATTTTCAACACGTTTATCACTTAGAAATGGGAAGTTGCTTATGTTTTTAACTACTGTTCAGGCATCAGTTTATCCATCTCAGATGTGCCTATAAAGATTTTATTGTGTATTAGTCAAATCCAGTCTTATTTCATAAACATCATACAAGCAAGCATGCTTCATTTCATGTAAGCATTTCATTATTTTAATGATACCACTCACTCGTGTGCAGTTAAGCACACTTGCACGTGTAAGAAACACCTTGCTGCTACATCAAATAAGGATATTCAGGTCAGGTAAGATTCTGAGGTGCGCACTTCTTATGTGTATGTGGGGGGGATTTTTCAGGTTTTTTTAATCTAAAGAAAGAATTATTAATTCTAGTCTAGCAAAGCAAGTTGTTTTTCTTTCAAACTTTTTAAATATAAGACAGCAACACATTACAGTTTTGTGCAACATGCCTTGCTATGACTTTCAACAAATACAACAGTGATAATTTAAAGACTATAAATGACATTTTTCCCCTGATTTATCTAAGCTTATTTTGAACAGTATTGCAAATATTTAGTTTAAGAAATCATGATAAAGAAGCAGAAGGCATCATGAAGAAAGGAAGCCAGGACTTCACATTTCCTGAGGTACCTGTTAAGGTGTTTATGCTGGCCTCGAGTGTATTTGGGTGCTTTAATCTCAGTTTCAGTTCAGAACTAGGTAGGTGCTGCTAATATTCTAAAAGTATCTACAGGGAGTAAAATATTAACAATAACTTACTACATATTTTTCACTCTCAAATATGGACTTTTTCAAACATGTTAGAGATTATATGTAAACTAAGTAACAGAAAAAAAGTGTGATCAAAGTTACCATAATACCAACTAACTTAAATGACAAAACCTTTCCTGCAATAGGCAATTCTGAGTTGTACAGGATTGTCAGTAACTGTCCTATACATTAGTGACCCTATCAGCGATTCTGTTCCAGAGTACACAACTTAATGCTGTAGAATTCTGATGGCATGAATTTGCACAAGACTATCGGTCAATCATCAACTTGAAGCTAAAATAACTTTGGAGCAAAATAGCTCACATTTAGCTCAGTTTTGAAAAAATCTCGCTCACTGGTTTTAAGCTTTACTCTTCAACAAACACCATGTACTAAATGATCTTTAAAGCTTACCAATCGTCTGAAGGAACACTATAATCCTCAGGCTCAGGGCAATGGCTGTGCAAGAAGGAGGGGAAGAATAGAAACAGGGAGAGGAAAAAGAATCACAAAGACTAAAAAGTGGATCATGTATAAAGGAGAGGTTAGTTAATGAAATTAAATTAGTAAAACAGTTCTAAAGGTACTTTAACTGAGTATTTTGCTAGTGCAAAACATTTCAAAAAAGGATATTTCTCTTGAGGCTTCATAAGCTATAAATGACCTTTTTTCTTTTTTCCCCCAAGCTGAAAACTTGTCTACTTACTAAATTATACCAGTGTATATAAACGCCCTCTTTATAAATCTTGCTTTATATATCAGTATATATACATTGTTACAGCTTCTCAGTAAACAAAAGAGAATTTTTTAATTATCTGAAGCCATGCTATTACAGCTTGTCTGGCTGAATTCACAAACTGCTCATGAACAAAGCTAGCCATAGCACATGAAGGACTCTACCCTGTGATGAAACACATTGGACTACATCACAATTTATAATACACTTAGAAAGAAGAGGCATGGGAGATGGAACAGTCACTTTTACCCTTTTCTGTGTTCCCAACTTATTTTTATCAGTACAGACATACAGAGTGATTCTGTTCTCCAACACGCTACCAGAGATGCTGTAATGGCTCTTCTCTGTAAAGAGAAACTCTGTTTTCTAAACAGTGATGCTAATCAGAAAACTGGTCTATGCCTTTTCAAAATTGAGTGGATGAGAGCTGGAAAGTATAGCAATAAAAAAAAGAAATATTTTTTTTTCTGAAGAAAACATTCACATTCAGGTTTCAAAAAGGAGATATTTTAGAGTTTATGCTAAACCAACTTCAGATGAAGACATATGAACCGAGTATCAAGTGCCGTTATCACTCATGTACTTTTTCTTTTTAATCTTAAAAAAGTGGTATACAAAGAAGTTGAAAATATTTAGCTCAGACCAGCTTCTCTGTAGTCATAAAATTAACTCGTGGTTGAAATTGAGCCATATACGTATACAAACATGTGTGCATATATATCTGAAAAAATAAATATATTACCATCAGGGTTAGAACTGTATTTTGTCACAACTGTTAATTAAGTAAAAAAAAATCATCAGTATAGTTAATGTATTAAGGATCTAATTTTTTTTTCAAAACAGAAAGCCTCGATTAGACTCCTGAAAATCAATGTTTTCAAAGGGATCCAAATGGTAAAGCCACAAAAGCCAAATTGTCTTTGTCACAAGCCCAACACTTAATTTCGTAACCTCTGCCTGATCTCTGTCCAGTTCTAGAGGTGTCTAATTATCTGCCACTGCATGCTCTGAGACTGGACCAGATCCAGCACCTCACATACTGGTGAGCCACAACTGGATGTTACCATGTAGGTCCTTCTGCTTCTATTGCACTAATGAATTCTTTTCAAGTAAACAGCCTCAAAAGTTTGAGGCTTTAACGAACTGTGTTGAAGGAGTTGGCTGCAACTGCTGACAAAGAAACAGTAAAACACTTTGCATTTTTGGGAGACTTCTTAATAGCAACTTTGATATTTGGAGTTATCCCACTATAACAGTGGTCCTAAAAGCCACTTAGATGTCATTCACACTACAAGTACTGCAATTCAAATTCTTCTTCACCCTGCATTTTATTTAGGGCAAGAGCATGTGTCTATGTAAAATATGAAGTATGAACAATGATAGAAGTTTTTGCAAGTATGAAGGAAGAGTTTGTTAGTAAAAACGTTACACAGACTGAGTGATAGAAGAAACAAGCATACTGGAGGTGTGCTACACCAGTAAGCCTTCTGTACTTAAACTTTGTTTTTGCTCCTCTTTGCAAAAAGACATGTCATGACTGAAGTGATAATACCTCTTATAAGTAATATTTCATAGTCACAAACTGACTCCTAGTTGTAGATATTGCCAGGTGGGAGTTTTTAACTGTAGTATTAATGCATGGATACTCATGCACAGGCAGAGGAAAAGAGAGGCACACAGATAAAGAAAAGTATATAAAAATACCTACCCATAAGCAACCCCTGCTACAGTGCATTTCTTAAATTGCATGACATTGCATGTCAGGGTACCCGTTTTGTCAGAAAATATGTATTTGACCTAAATGAATGATAAAAATCATTATACGTTAATATTCAATAGTTATTTACATTTCTAGTAGAATTCATTACTATCAGGACACTAAATACTTTTACCAGTTCTGCCATCTTCATAGTTTATAGGAAAAATACCACCATACAGTACACGAATGTGGCAAATGTAGTCTTAATACCCATTTCCAAACACAGCAGTTAGCTGAGATGTTAGAAAGCTTAAGCTTGCTTCCGTGCCTGGTGGCATACTGAACTACCCCTCACTCAATAGATTGCTGAATCTCACGAAATGAGTGAAGACCAATGGCTTTGCTAGTAAGATATTCCACTTCTGACAGAAAGCAAAGTATCTGATCTGTATGCGTTTCTAAACCCCTCTTTTTTGACATAGAAATACCTTCTTCAAGCCAAAACACTAGTAAAAACCCAACAGTTCAAGAATGCCAAATTGCAGGAATAGAAATACATTCCTTTTTACCTATTCCAGGGCTTCTACTTCCCTAACATTTCCCTAACTCTTCCTCTCCGAAACTATTAGTTAAAGCATTTTAAATATTAAAACTGTAATACATGTATCTGTAAGGTATTTAAATGTAATTCAAATCTAACCTTAGGAAAAATGTTAATATAGAAACAAACGCTCAAAGGTAAGCTTCAACTTTAATTTATTAAAATGTATTTCTCATTAAAAAAAAAATAAACACAGTATTCTCCATTAGAAATAAACTAGCTAATAAGGCTATGTATTATGAAAACTTACTCAGCATCTCTGATTTATGACTTAGCCACACGAGTAGTTAGAAGAAATCTTCCAAGCCAGGTTTATGCCCCGAACTATATTTTTTGTGTGGGCAGAACGGAGAAGCAGGAGGTACAGGTAAAAACTCAACCTTTTATTCAAACAACTATGTTTTGCCTTTCTTAAAATCTAAAAATCTCTTGGAGGAAATCTTCTCTTTAATTATATGCGCAGCCCTCGTACTACAGAGAAGACACTTGCTCTTTTTGTTAGCACAGAGTCCTTTGGTTCTCCCTGCAAAAACCTGCTCAAATTAAGGATCTGTCAAAAAAGTGGAGATCCCAAGAAGTCTGACTAGAACTTGGTAGTAAAGGAGATTTTGATGAGAAACTTCAAAAATGAAGGCAAGAACTGTTGAAGTCAAAAAGAGGGAATGTATCTGGGAATGTGAATAACTACACAGAGGAAAAAAAAACAAAACCCAAGACTAAAATGAGACAGAAAGAAAAAGATTCAATGGACTCTCTTCCCACTAGAGGAGCTTATACACCCCTCTAAGACCAGGAGGAAAATTAAATTCTCTGCTATCTACACATCCTTCTTAAACCCAGTAGGCAAAGGCCCTGTCCTCTATGTAAACCAATGTTAGAACACTGTAACCTCTAACTACTGTTTTTCCAAAGGCAGGCCTCTGAAGTACTAGCCTCTAAGATTTGTTTGCTGTATGGTTAAAATTATGTTACTATTTATTGTTCTTGGAAAGCTAAAAACAACTTTTACATTCTCATGCAATAAACTAAAGAATTAGTTATGAAAACTTCTGGTTTAGGAAACGCAAGACTTCTATTCTTGTGTGTATAATGCAGTTCAATTAAATAATATTTTTTTCCACACAATCAGTTTACCATCACCAGTGAGTGTACAAGAAAGCATAATGTTTATAATGTTTTTTAAAGGCAGACTGCAAATTCAGTTGGCTGAAACAGCAAATATAATGAGTCCTGCTTCTGAAAGCACATCCTGGGCCCCAGACCCACTTCTACAAAGTCATATTTCCATAAAACTAAGAACATACAATGAGTGATCTCTTGTAACTATCAGAAAATTTTATAGTAACTATAATTTTATAGTTTTAAAAGAGAACTCTAAAGCAAAATGAAGAATTAAGGCCAAATGTTCAGGGCTTAATTCGGCTTTGAGCGCTAATTCCATTGACTGCTTCCAATCTTCAGTGGCTAAAAAAGTGATTTATACAACCTTGATTTAGTTCTAGAGTATACCCCACTGTCTCTGCTGAGCGAGGCAGAGTGTGTGGAAAAAAAAAAAAAGGACATACTGAAAATGACCATTCTTGTAACCTATATGCAGAGACTAAGTTTTTGTGCCACAGATGGCCTTAATACTCAGAATTCTTCTGATTTTGTAAATTTAATGATACATTTCAACCTTCTGTGATTACCACATTGATACATAAAGCAGTGTTTGTTCATTTAATACTGGTTTCAAAAATTTAACTCCCGCATATTGCAAAGTGTTTTTAAATGTATCTGACAAAATGAAGAATAGAAGCAAGCAAAGCCTAAGGCAAGAATATAAGTTTTCTGGAATCAGTCATCACATTATTTTAATAATTTAGATTGTAAAACCACATGAATATTTTCAATACACAGAGATAGAACTGGTATTTCTTTTCCTACCTGCCCAAGTTCTTCATTGAGATTGGAAGTACGAGCCATTGCAGCAGTGTCTGTAGCTTCATAGTGCATGTCTATGTCCTACAGATAAAAAAAACAGAATTTAAAAAAAATATTTAAAAGTCATTCTTCTATAAGTTAGTACAAAAAATATCTAGTACATAAATAGAACAGGTAAGTGTAGAATAGCAGACCAAACATGAATACAAGTCCTCTACTGATGATACATGAGAAGCCTCAGATCACTTCCAAAAGCCCCCAGAAAAAGTTAGATTTCCTCTTTAAAACAAAAATCCTTACCATTCTTTCAGACTTTATTCGGCTTATTTCCAGTGATTTGTATTATTGAAAAAAATGTTGTACCCATGTATCTAAACTAGCAACAAGCAGAACTACTACACTGTAACACTTAGAGAGATGGTCACTTTTATCTATTTATACTGTACGCACAACCAGCCACTTCGAAATTGCAAGATAAATATATTCTGAGATAAGAACATGAAGAGACATTTAAGAGCACACAATAAATGTAGGGTACATTATAGGTGATTAGGGTTCTTTCCATTGTTTGTTAAAACAAATAACACAGACTTTATTTTTAAGTACAGTAAAAGATTAAAACATTAAGTATGGCAATGTAGTGCACCAGATTGCAAATGACCAACTTCTCTATACCAGTATGATATGCATACACACAAAGATAATGTTTAAGATAACAAATATCCACACTCCTAGATTAAGAAATATTAAAAGCACCTAACCCCTCATGGTGTGAAACGGGGAGGGAAGAGAAGTTAAAACTGGCTTTCAGACTCTCAGTATAAACAGTTGCCAATCTACACATTCAAAATCAGGTCAGCCTTTGTTGAATATTTATTTTAGAATACAGAACATAAAGGAATAATTTTGTTGCATTCTCTTATTTGTCAACAATTTGCTGTATAGCACAGAAGAAATGAAGACATCGAACCCATCTGACTGGTCACAAAAAGGTTTAACTTCTAAAATAAAACAGACACTTCAAATGCGACTACATACGCTTTTATCTACATGTGCAGGACTTCTTATCTCATACACACAAATCTATTTTATACATTTGATCAAGGTATCACGTTAAAGAGTTCAGAATGGTATGATTCATTTACATTTGGAAAAAATGGAAAATTTGAAGGCATGCTATTAAAAGCACTGACATGTCTTTAAGAATACCTCACCCCCACCCCAAACTGAGTAAATCCTTCTTTTGCCTTGTTAATTCACTAAGAAAAAGATTTAACAGATAAAAAAATACATAAAGATAATTTTGTCATGTGATAATACTAACAAACACTGGCTTTGCACAAAAAAAACCCCAACACATTAAACTGTGGTGGTGGTAAAACTCAGCAAAATATGTAAAGAACCCAACACATGGGTTACGCTTAGAAAGATGAAATGAAACTGGACAAAACTCCAACAGACAGCAAAACACTATCTTCTGATCATTCTGGATGAAACTGATACCTGAATATTAATAATGAGCACATAAAAAATATGTTCCAAACCCTGATTTGGTGCATATATAAAAGCACTAAATAAAACCATTTATTATTACCTTCACAGATTCTAGTAATAATAAAGAGCTTACTTCAGTATATACATTAAGAAAAAGCCTGAATAAAATGTGTAGAGACAAGCAATCAATCATTTCACTTACTTGTAAAACACTTTATTTTAGAAGTCAATGCATATTGTAAAAATAATATTTACCCAATTTATGAAATACGCCTGGATAAATTTAACAACTTCAAGCGTAACCAACAAACTGATTGGAATAAGATTATTGAAGAGAATGATGAAAGTCAAGAAATTCAATCCAAAGTTGCTTGCTCCACCATCTGCCAAAAAAAGCAAATAAAAAAATCCATTTAAGACCATATTTAGAAGTATGTGTATACAGTGTATTCAGACTATTGCACTAACTTTTGAAATTATTTTTAAGAAGTTCTGACTCTAAGAAGAAACCTAGGAATTAATTACAATATGACTTCCCTATAAATACGACCTTTAAAAGAGATAAGGATCTCTATTATATAGCGGAGTTCAAATTTAGAGATCTTTGCTATCATCTGCAATTTCTGAAAAGCAAACTTACCAGTCATTCTCTTTTGTTACATTTTTAGATCACAATATGGAAATCTCTTTATACAGCAACCAGATTCTAAACTCTAAATTTTAGAATTTTACATTTTAAAATGGGGAAATGTAGTGTGGAATGAATTTTTTCGCTATCCACCCTCACACCTTCCTATTTCCTCCCTCCAACCCAGCAAAATGCTATGAAAAAGGTAAATTCACACCACATGAAAAGATGAAATTAGAGAGTTTAATGAAGTTCTAAAAAAAATTGAAATGTGAATATTAACATATATAACAAGAAGTTTTATATTACGTTTCCCTTTAAAATTTTAAATAACTCTAGTGGTAGCACCTCATGGAGATCGCGAATGGGAAACAGCAAGAGGGAACAAGATGTAGCCTCCTGTCTGTATTCAGAGATCTGTCAAAGAAAACCAGCCTCAGACAGGTTTCCACTCCCTATGGAATGTGGATCTGGTTGTTATTCTAACATCCAAGAGAACAAGTTTTGGATACTTTCATTAATACCAAATTCCAGCATCAAATGGTGTAGAAGTTGAAAAGACCAGAGTGCTAACATTCATCATGAAGCTGATATTCTCAAAAATGACTACTGAGATTAAAGGAAGTTTGATACCTATTGCTACCTGTAAATAAAATAACATGCAGATATTTATTGTTAACATCACCATTTTTTTTTCTTTTTTAAATCATCCACAAGCAACAGATGTTTCTAACTAAATGGTACCAGTATTCAAAAAGACAGAGCAATGCTGGGAACCTGTTTCACAAGCACATAGAAATTATATAACTAAAGGGAAAGGAGAATAAATTGCTTACATATTAGAAGTACTGGCTACAAGAATAACCAAGAGCTGAATGAACCTTTAAAGGGCATACCTTACAATACTCAACACAATGTAATTTAATCATATAACAGAAAATAAAACAGGATAATCACTTGAAGAACATACAAAATATCAATGACTACTATTCATGTTTCTTTTTTCAGGACTAAACCCAAAAGCTTCTGAGCTGTTTCACTACTGTACTAACCATTGTATTCTGAAAAATTTTGCATTCCCAGAAAAGGAAAAAAAAAGTTGCACAAAAAAGAAGAATCGATGAAAAATAACAAATGACAAAACATGTCTAAAGCCACCCTTTTATATTACTGGAAGTTATCAATACTCCATTAAGAATTTCACTTTTTTCAACCTCAAGATGGAAATATGAAAGTTAAGTTTCTTCCTTAAAAAAGTTTCTTCCTCAGCATCAAAAAGAAGAGAAGCAAAGTTCTCAATAAACAAAAGTTCATCATAAATGAACAGACAACTGTTCTCTTCAACAGAAACATTAGGAGAGTGCCTTTAAATCAAAATTCTAAGATTTTTCTTTTAGAATTTACCAAACCACTCCATAATCCCTACTGTGATGACTACCTTCAGCAGCTTTGTATTCAAGACTGTTGTTTAAGAAGCAGAAAGTCTAGTTCTGGTGGTACTGCCTAAGTAAAGAAGGCTCCAGGCCCACCATAAGAAACTCTGAAAACAATGAATAATTGACAACAAAAGGTATTTATTACAACTTCTTGTGAATCCAATTCTCTTGCTGCGGGTCAAATTACGTCAGTATGTTGCATGCTGCTGTGAAGGCACACAAAACATCATGTTGCCTTGCATCCACTGTGAGTACAGCTGCCCAGTACAGTATGTTAGATCGAATCAGTTGTGCCTGTTTTAAATTCATTAGGAACAGCCTGCTAAGATCTGATATTGGCAGCCAATAATTAGTTAGATCCCTGTAGAGTAAAAATTATAAAGCATAGCACCATTTCCTGGTATGAGGGAGCTTGAGAAGTCAGAAAAGTCACTGCAGCTTTACATGTAATCCATCAGTGATACCTGAAGATGGCTTTAGTCTGGTGTCTAGGAAGCTGGCTGTTTTAGGACAGCGGAAAGCCGATACAGACCTTGCTCAGCTGCAGAGATGTAGCGGCAAACAACAAAGCTCCCCTTCCTGAATTTAGCAAGTGCTCAGATGGCATAGTAAGGTAAATTTTATACTTGCTGTGATACACCTAGCCTAATGACGTCAGGCAACAACCAATCAAGACTGGGAAAAAAACACACTGTGTAAAGGATGGTAACCGTCCCCCTTTCCAAGTATGAAAGACATTTCAACACTAAAATATAATATATTATTTTACATCTTACAGTTTAGATCAAGATACCAGTCTCTTCCAGTATGCCTTCGATTCCATATAGCTGAACCAATAGAGCAGACCAAAGACATGGCAATAAGGATGCAGAAGAGAATCAAAATCTGAATGTTTGTAATTCGTTCCACATTAGACATTTTAAGAGGTGGACTTGTTGAATTCTGCAAAAGACAAAAGCCAACAGCGACTATTAAATATTAGAAGAGGTACACACAGTTCTCACTTTTCATACTAGGTATTACTGAGCCCTTTTCTAAATACTTTTGCAAATATATCATCATCATAAATGATGTAACTGTTTCACTCGAAAGAAGACAAAAAAGTAGCAGTTTATAAATTAATGAAGTAGAGCTTTAGATTTCTGTCACAAGCAGTTTAAACAATCACACAGAACACTCCTAATAGCAAAAGGTAACAGTAAACATTAAAAATGAATGTGCACACACCTTATCAGTGCTATAGAAAACAATTGCCAATACAAACAATCAAACTTTTTCAAATAACTTTTCTACAAATCAGAAAAGCAATACATAAGACATGCATGACCAATCTGAAAGCAATCTAATTTCTCAACAAACACATCTCAATTTCGGTATTTCAAATGGTACTAGGAAAAGTAATTTCATAGTCTGAGAATAGTTCTCTTCCCTCCTCATTTTGCAAGTAAATAAAGTTTTGCTTTGATTTCTGACACAAATGCTTACCTTTGCACTTGAAAGAAAGCTCCCCAAGAGGACAGTTTTAGGAGCAGTCAAAAATAAAAAAAGATGAACAGGCAAAGTATAGTGATCCAACTTGCTAACAAACTAGTTTTCAGAACATGTTACAAGAAAGAGTCAATGAATATGCTTTCTAGTAGAAAAAACTACTCTGTAGCTAAGTGACTAATAATAACAACAAAAAATTGCTTTCTTTTTATTGGTTTTAGTTCATAAGAAAGATGCTCTATTACTGACATTTTAACCACTATTGTGAATCTACCCATGTTTTCTTAAAGGATTTTCTGTGCTGTATAATGGCATAATAAGGTAACAAACCAGATGATGTAAAGAAAATCCAAGTGACAAACCTGCATGAGCTTTGTGTCATGTCCCGTATAGACAACTATCCCATGAACCCACTGAGTGTTTCTCAACTGAGCTCCTCGTAGAAGAATCTGATCAGACCCCAATGGAACGGTACTAGAAAGGAAGAGTTTTCTATTTCAGCACTAAAACAATCAATGACAATGAAAAAAACGTAACCAGCAGTTGTTGAAACTTATTGGCTAATTTGTCAAAATATAGATTATTATTGAAAATTAGGTTCCTAGCATATTTACAGAGTTAACTTTTTGGTAGTCTTGACAGAGAGGAAATGGCACAGTTTAAAGCAAGTCCAAAATGTAAGTTTGCAAAAATACTACTTACCGCTTAATTTGACTGTGGACACTGAAGATACAGTACTACTTAGCAAGCACACTGAAACTCACAAAGGCTCATTTTCCTTTGATTTATGATTACAAAGATTTTTCCCAAGTGTACACTGAAACCAACTACTTTTACAAAAACTGATTTTCCAAAGCAATTTTCAAGTGAAGTAATTTTCTGAACTACCCACTTAATCCTCTCTGCCAGTGAAATACATATCCTTTAGGAACATGTTTAACTGTTCAAAGTTCGCAGCAATATTTCCTGTGCCTTCTTTAAATTGCAAACCTAAGTACATTTCCTTGCATTATTCTTTTAGAACTGCACTGAGTAAATGAGCAACCAAACCTTCTAAGACACCAGAAACATTTAATGGTCTTAAATTCAGGCAGATGACTTCATACATATACACAGTAGCTCAGGCTTTTCTTAAAATATACTAAGTTTTAGATAATTATTACTCTTTTCCTGGGAAAACAATACCCTATTCTTGCACTTTCCTTTCTATAAGTATCAGCTGGCAGTTCAGACTTGTCAATAGTGCTCTAGTATATGACATTCTTACATAAAACTATTATCTCTACTGCTGTTTGAAACCAACACGTTATGAAGATCACAAATAAACTGTTTAATGACAGCCACTCATCTCTGATATATAAGTTCTAAAGAGCCTGAGGAAATCATGATATTTGGTAACGTTTTCGGTAGCACAAAGCACAGTAAGTCAGCCTCAGCTACAGGAGATACTTTTTTCTGGTACATCATATTCCCCTCTCCTCTCATACACAAGCTTTTCGGATTCAAAGACTGCAAATAAAGAGGAAAAAACACATTCTTCCTTCCCTAAAATTAACAGTGGCAGTATTAATTTACAGAAACTAGAAAAAATATTTGATCTAGAAAAATATTTGAGTGCTTTCACATAAAAAAAAAACCCCAAACCACCACTCGGTACACTTAGTCCACTTACTTTCCAGGAAACTAGTACAGAGCACATTGACTGTTTAAGTAATGATTCTTCCCACAGGTCAATGTTTCAGCAACTGAAATGTTGAACGACAGTGCCATGGAAAGTAATCTCCAGATGCAGGCACTTCAACAGAAGGAATTGGAAAAGAAAACTGAAATATAAAACAAACTGAGATTTACTTGCTTTCTAAATCCGAACTGTACTACTCTTGCGTTTGAGATGTGTTCTTATCATGCCAAAATTAAGAGAATAAATGTCCCTTCCAGTATGAAAGGAACTGCTGGGGCCTCAGTTACACAAGAATAATTTAAAGGGACTCGTGTTGCCATGAAGGATTGCTTCTGCACCTATATTTATTTGCAGTCCTGAATCAGAATAATTTTAAGACTTTTAGACCACAGCGTAGTACATAGACATTTCAGATAAGGAATGGATTATATGCCATTCCAAGAATAATTAGACATTTTTAATCTATTAACACTAACAAGAATGTCACATAAAATGAAAGGCATAAACCCCAAGAAAGTTACTTTTATGTTCCCAACAAATGCATCTGAAACCTTTTCAACTATGGCTCTTTTTTGGAATGCTAAAAGATTTTGTTCCTTCTATTAACACAATTAGTAGTCTTGGAAGGCAGAAGTCAAAACCTTCCTCTCTTAATTCTTGTACTCATAAGCCAGGTGAGTTCTAAGATTCTTCCTGACACCTCCTGATCTTCCTCTTTGTTTTCCCCTCTTCAAAACTGTGAAGAACATGCAAGTATGTCCTTTCTTGATTCTTTTTTCTACTAGGAAAATGACTCTTGGCTAGATACCCTTCTCCAACTTGGGACAGGAATTTACCCTCAAGGGGCTGTTATTGGGAAGACAATCAGATTGCAGCCAGTGGGAGTCATCTCCAGCAGAACTGCTGCTGGATCACGGAGATCAAGATGAAAACAGACAGCAAAACAGCCAGGCACTCCAGGTGTCATGCTGACCTCTAATGAGATGATGGTTCACTTGACAGAGCTCTCAAGTCTCTATTTCCTGGCCTCAGCCTTCTCAAAACTGCTCCAACTCATCTGATTCTTCTTGTGTGCTGTGTAACCAATGACCCCTCAGCAACATACTTGGGTTGTATTCGATAAGGGATGTTCTCAATTGGGAAGTACCCTTTCAGCATACTTTTCTGCCAGGGCTGTCAAGGGTATATTAAGAACTAATAATTTGTAAGACACATTTGAAAGCTTATGTATCAAAATGTTTTTCTTCACAAGCATATTTCACTCTTATCCAAAATTTTCTTAAGAATGTCTTCAGGAAAACCTTTACTTTAGGTCTGGATAATCAGTATCTGCCCTTGTTTTCAACTTGCTCACTTTTTCTCTGAGCCATTGTCTAATCATAATTTCAAATTTATCCAGGCTAAAGAACTTTTTTCCCCCTTTCTCTAATTGTCATCATTTGCTTCTTTATAGTCAAGAGCATAAAAAGAGAAGGTAAGAGTTAGCACACACAAAATCTGAGAATACCACGAAAAATTTTGGGCCTCTTATTTCCAAAGATTCAGCCAAAAGGCAAAGTAACCGTAGTTGAGTTCTATCTCCTTCAATACTGAGTATCCGAAAGAAAAAAAGAGAACCTTTGTTTTTTTGAGTTGCTTTCCCACGAAGGGAAAAAGAAAACACTGAAAAGGTCAAGATACAACATTTATGGCATTCTAATGAGTTACCTAAAAGGAAAGAAAAGCATTCTCAGCTCCTGCCACTGTTTTTGCAAAAGCATTAAGATGGTAGTGGATAAAGAGGAAATCACAGCTGCTGGATCTCCATGATCTGGTAGGAAGGTCTTAAGGATCTGGATAAATAAATGCCAGTTAGATGAACCTGTGCTACCTCTAATATGAACAGAGAGAGAACTCATTCTGGACTTTTTCAGGTTGGAAATAAGGTCAGGATCCAGAAAGAGTTACTTACCTGCAATTATTTTCACTGAAGGTAAATTCTATATTAGAGCCACACTTTTAGAACTATCCTACTGCACAGGAACTATATTAAAAATATTCCGAAATTGGATTTCTCAAGTGAAAAACTGCTTGACCAGCAGATGGCATGCTCCTACACATTCTGGAGGAATAGTAGCCTTCAGCATTAATTTTTTTTAATCAAATTTTAAAATTAAATAATTAGGTTAAAAAGAAAAATATGTTTTTCTCTCTAGCCAGGGAGGAAGGATGAACGTGTGGATCTATTATAACTATTACCTTCAGAGAAGAATTACAGGTAAATGTTTTTCTTAATGACAAGTAGAGTCATTATAATAGATCCACACTCTTGCGACTGAAAACTCCTGGAATTTTTGAAGCAGTTTTACAAGCATATATGGTGCAATTGCACTGAAGCTGTCTATTTTTACAGAAACATACTTTCAGTAAGCTAATTATTAAATGTCTTTTAGTTACCAAATTAGAAGAATTTGAAGGATATAGTGACGGACTAAGTTTCACTCCAGATTTAGACAAACAAAAGAAAATAACATTAAAAAAACATCAGACCAGAAACTACTTCAATCCAGCTTCTACAATCACAATATAACAGGCAAGGGATGAGAGGCTTAAGTACTGAGTCCCTAGGTATGTATTCCAGTAGCACTCCCTTCAATTATTAATAGCTATTGCTTTATGACGGTCAACTAGTATGAAAACCTCAAGTTGTAAAACCACAGAAGTACAGATTTACCCATTGCTTTTTGAAAGAATAAAGTCTAATAAAGAATACATCAGAAAAGATTTTTACTTCTCTAGTCTCAACAGAATAAAAACTTTACTATCCGTACTTTAACTTGACTAGTTTAACAACATATAGCTATTTACTGTCAGACTGAATATACTACGACGATGTTCCTCAGATTTACATACCCATGCCCATCCAGTCTGATGTTCCCAACAAAGTCATAGAGGTGTCGGTTCGGGCTCTCACATTCAATTCTGCCGGAAAGTCTCATCAAGCTTTCTATGTCCTTTATGTCTGATGTTAGTGGCAAACCCTGTAAACAAAATTGGTTTGTCATGAAATTAAAAAAATCACTTTCAAATTAATAAATCTATGTATTATAAATATGACAGTGCAACACCAAAAAAAACCCCCAGTATTGCTATGGGAACAAAATGGGACTTGCTATCACACTGCTGGATGCTATACAGAGTGAGAAAATCACCTTTCTATTTTGAAGATGATGAAGATGGGGTCATAACATATCATGTTACTCAGCAAGAATGTCCCTGCCTGGAGACAGCGTACTCAGTCAAAAACTTCTATTCCCTACTTAACCCCCGTGGACAATATAGGCCACTATAGTCTTCTTTCTCTCCCTCACCTGTCCTCTAAAAGCGATGCCCAACTACACCTTCCACCTATTTTCTCAAAGAAAAAAAATCCTAAAACAATGTACAAGGTATGGTTTAGGAGCAACCACTCATTCCTTCTACTTAATTGAACAAAACCTTGTATGATGTCAATAACTCACAGCTTTTTATTCAACCACGAAAATATCACAGTCTTCTTAAATGACCAGTAACCTAATAAAATAGGTTTTTATGAGCAATAATAAGATAAAAATAATTAAAAAAAATTCTCCAAAATGAAATTCCTACCTGTCGTATTTTTAAGTTTGTCTCACCATCTAAGTTAGACGTTTCGATGTAGCACATAGCTTGCGGTTCACTATTAAGAAAAAAAATTCTTTAATTTCAAATTGTAACATCAAAATCCATGAACTTCCTATAATCTTTTAACCCAACTGCATAAAGAGCTGTGGGTTGTTTTTTTTTTCTTTTTTTTCCCTTATAATTTACAGCCAAATCCGTGAAACCAACAGTACTTTACATTTTCAGGAAAGGTTGCCAAAACCTACCTGCCTTAGATGAAACACTGCTAAAAATGCTGTACACTGTAGGTTTTCTATGTTTTTATATGAGATTAAGATACAGGCACAAATGTAGAGCATTTGTAAATGCCTACTACTGTAGGTAGCAGTAGTTTAGATGTGGAAGTTTTCTTGTAAAGGCTTCTCTTATAGAAAAAAAATTCTAAATTATGGATAACACAATACAGTTTTTGAAATATGTATGTCCTCTTTATGTGATTTAAAAAGCTTGTTTGGAAGTGAAAAGCTTTAAGTTTATGCAGGACATTAGTACTTGAATAGTTCATCTATTTGACATGTACTGTTAAAAGGCATTTAGTTTTTTCAATTCAATTTTTTGATGTGTAACATAGTGGAATTTTGTAAAATACTTCTAGGTTTTAAAACATACTGCAACCATTATAGAAATGTTAAGTAGGAAAACAGATACAGAAGGACAAATTACTTTTCTGCAAGTAGATAGCAAACACCAACAGTTCTAACAGGTCAAGATTTCTGAATTACTCCACTCAGCTCCCTTTTTCTGGGCATGAGGACAGAACACCTACTACTTTTATGTACAATAGAAAGACATTTGAATTTTGTAAAGGACCAGAAGAGTCATAAAAATCCTCTACAACTTAAAAGAATAAATGTTTACTGTCTACACCACTTTAAAGGCTCTAGTATTTTCCTTCTACGTAGCACAAAATTCAACCATCAAGTGCTTTTTCAAACTTGCTATCTTAAGGCAACAGTGGCTACTGATAAGCAACTTAACTGCAAGCATTTTAAAACCATATGGGTTATTCAAACATTGTTGTAAAGCAAAAGCATTAAAATCTGATAATCATTAATTCCTTTCAGGCTAGCATTTTCTTCTTGGCAAACTTTTCTAAAAATGTAAGTAACTTGTTTAGATATTGTGGATGGAATCACCCGTATAAAACATTACTACAATTCTACCATTTTTATTAGTCAATAGTGAAAATCCAAACAATATTTTTGTGAAGCACTTTTAACGCAGACTAAGGCAGCAAAGACATTTTCAATGAGACACATGCTTAATTGTAATTATTGTAGCAGATAGCAGTGACCTCCAAAGTAAATAAGTTACAGATAGATCAAGGCAGGCCCATTGATTTTGTTAGGGAAAAACAAAGTGCAGTAAGAGTGCAGACAATAGCATAAAGCTGACGTGTCAAAGAAACATGCATTTGGTCACAATACACAAGAACAGCGCTGCTTTTGCCATCACATGCAGCAGAGATTGTGCAACATCCAAGTTTGTGCAGAGGGTCCTCTACCAGTCCTACCAACATTAAACTAGATTTTTTGCTGGAAATAGTGGGTTGGTAAAACATGTATATTCTTCTTAATTTGCTCTAAGGAATCAAACATATGATCATCCTGGTGTTTTCCTGTGTGTTTATTCAATGACAACACACCTGATAAAATTTCATGGGGAAAGTGTAAAAATAAAGAGGACTGAAAAAAATTTTCATTTCTGAGCGGTATCATGTATTTACACTTCAATGATCTCCACTTTTATCAGCAGAACCCTTTCTAATTTTATAAAATGTCTGTGTTTTGGCAAAGAAAGGTGAACACCAAAGCAAAGATTATCAGCACGGCCGTGTTCTTCACATTTGGTATATGAGGACCCACGTACACATATCCTGTGCAACTGGTTTATTCTAACCTTGATGACAGACTGATGAGATCAGCTGGGAGATGCTCCCCATTGGTCACTTTCACTACTTCCCCTACTGCCACCTACACATCCCAGTTTGAAAATGATTAGAACAAAAATAAGTGACAGGGGGAAAATAAAAAATAAAAAAAAAACAACCAAACAAATGGACAAAGACAAAAAGACAGAGTCTGAAATTATTATACAAACAATACATGTTAATTAAAAATGTCTGATGACAATTTTTTCAAAATCTATTTTAATCAGGTCAGAAAGAAAAAAGCCAGAGTATTTTCAGTTTTATTCAATTGGATGGTTTTACTGTAAGGCACCAATTCTAAGCTGCAGAACACACTAATATTGTACAGGAAAAATAAAAAGCTGTTGTACCTGTTTCCCAACTGACAAAGTTTCTAGCCACTCCGTACATTAATTAAATAAAAGGCACAAGAAAAGATTTTCCACCAACTTTTCAGAAAAGTTAGGTGACAAGAAGCTTTATGTAGCCAGGCTGAAATTTTGCATCTTGTTCCAGCTTTGTGAATTCCAATTTTACACTAAACCAGCAAGAATCAAGCAGAATTAGATCTCAGAGGTTTGTGTCCTTCCACTGTAAGAGATTAAAGTTTCCTAAAAATAATTAAGATCTTATTTTCCAGAAACTGTGGTTGCTGGTAAAAAGAACCAATTATTAGCTTGGATTAAAACCAGGCCCATAGGTTTGCATTGCTATTGAAACCCAAAATGTAACTGGGCACCAACAAACACCTGGAAAACAAAATTGATGAGACTGTCTTCCTGGAAAAATGCACGGCCACACGGAGAAGGTAGAGCACGTGCTGGTATGCAGGCAGAAGGAGAGGTAAAGTAGTAGCACAGGGTTTTCTCCTGGAAGGAGGGCTGCAACGCAACTAAGCTGGAAGAAATGCCTGAACTGGGCCCAGAAAAGTGATCACAATTCAAGGAGTCCCCTTGGCAAACTGGACCCTAGAATAAAACCTGACCAGAAAATTCAAGGTGAATAATTGTCATAATTCGGACTGTCTGTTTTGATGAGGGCAGTAAAGTGAGGTTAATCAAAGAGGTAACAGTCCTCATTAGTCCAGTAGCAGCTATTAAGTCAGTTTATCAACACTTGAGGTAGGATTCCTTCAGGAGGACAACGCTCAGAAAGAAGGCTTCGCAGGCAATTGGTATTTTTCTGTGTGTAAACTACAACTCGAGAACGCTGCGATGCAGTGTCCTCCAAATCCAAAAAGGGCAAAACAGTGAAGACATCAAGGCAGAGACTCAAATTCAGAAGCTTACTCAAGAAGATTCTGAAGTTGCTCTGAGAGGATGCACTCTGTTCTGCTTGCACAACACTAGGGATAGCATGACAGAAGCTATTATCAAGCCCATAGAACAAGTGTTCTTTGCTGCACGGTGTATGAAGATGGTGGAGAAACACTAATAAAATTTATAAATGCTTCTCAAAGTACAGAAGTAAAAGGTCTACAGAGGATACTCAGTACAAAAACTTCTCAAGTTATCAGAAACATCAGTACTGAAGACAGACTGTGGGGAAAATTTACAGTATTATCTGGCAACTACTTTATACTTGATAATAATTCAAGAAAAGTGTTTTAGAAACAGCTACACTTAACTTTGAGACATAATGGAAAATGGAACAATGTGCTAGTCTACACCACAGTCTGTCACAGAAACACATAAGATCCTAACCTTATTAATTGCATATATGAGTGGATTTATTAACCTCGGTGGGATCACAGAAGTTTTATACCTAATCCATAATCATACACATTTATGATAATGCTTCTGCTTGTGCCAGAAATATGGAAACTGCACAGTAAACATACAGTAATAAATCAAAATACAATTGATCACACTTAAATAATTATTGTAAAAAAAAAACAAAATAACGTTAGAATATGTTGTCTGTTGACCTGATCAAACAGATGTTGAAAAATGTGCATCTTCCACATAAGATGTGGATTTCTTAAATAAAACTGTCCAAGGAAATGATGATAAACAACCTCTGACTGTCCACGTAAAAAGAGTCACAGCATTACATGCTACAAATTAAGTCTTGCTTCCAGTGTTGAAATTTTTCACAATATATAAATTAGAGAATAAAGCAAATATTCAGCTCATACACAGAGCTAATTTGATGATTCACATCTCACGTGCACTTTTTTCCTGATTCAACTATAACCATTATAAACATTGCTGTTGCCTGCAATATATCCATTTTAATTTATAGGATGCAATTTGTTAGGTACCTATGGAAAACTTAACGTGGTTAAATATGACAGTTGAGGTCCAATTTTTAGACAGAGAATCACCCTTTTTTATATTATATCCAACAACAAAATAACATAATAGGTTTTTCTTAGCAATAAATTGAATGCCAGTGCAATCTTAAAACTGTAATTGTCACAGTTCAAAGAAACACTGCCTAAAATGATAAATGAATGAACAAGAGACTACACTTCAGAATAGCAGCATTTTTGTTTATTCCTTATTTCCTTGGAGCAATCACAAATAAGTAAATAAATAAATGCAGGGTAGAGAAACCAGCCTCTACACTATAAGCATCAGTGGGCATCTCTACCTTGATGAGAGCAGTACAGTGTCAGCAGGTATATACTCTTTGCCTTTTATTATAACTATATCTCCAACATCTACCTGAAAGAAAACTGGGAATTGGTTAATTGTCTCAAACAAAAATATGTTATCCCTTTGTTTTAAGCACAATAAATATTTACCTGCTGAATTTGCTAGAAAGACTGTTAGAAACTCACACACTCAGAGAAGCCTATAAGTATTAGGTACTCAAAGGTCACTGAATTGTTTGGAAATCTGTTCTTTAATAGGCCTAATCTGATCTTCTCTATGCAGTTCTTTACTTTTGCTAGTTATTGTAAAATATTTTATTGGAAGACTGAAGTTGGGTTAAAAAATAATCTGCCTGAAGTTCTGTTGCAATACGCTATGTATTTTTTTTTTTTTTCAAGCTTTCAGGCATGGAAACCAATAAAACTAAGGGACCAGATACGTAGCGTAACATTTAGTCACTGAAAGCTACCTTTAACACTCCCATCCTAACTACTATGTAACAGTCTTTAAAGTTCTCATTGTTTAAGCCAAAGAAGTTCACCAAATACAGAAAGTAACCAGTATCCAGTAAGAAGTTTCTGTCTTGGCACACCAAACAATACTAAGGAACTGTACAGTTTTGCCATATATGAATAGTCCCAAGTTAAACGTATTACTCAAGTTATTTGTCACTGAACTTAGAGCCCACCATTTAATAGCAGTTTTGCCTGACTCATGACATCAGAACTGACTTAAAAGTGCATCTTAAGAGACAAGAATAACAGACAAAAAAATAAAATACAAAAGGTCATACATTTCACATCATACCAGTTAATTCTCATCAATGACAATCATTCTGAGAAACAAATCAAGCATTAAACCTGCATTATGCTCTACAAGTCACCAACACAACCACACACCTTTTCCCAGTGGACAATCTCCCATGCACCATTTCGTAGTACTGAAAAAAAAAAAAAAAAAAAAAAAAAAAAAAAAAAGAAAAAAGAAGAAATAATTTTCCATTTGTACAATTTCACTGCAGTATACAGGTTTGTGTCCAATTTCTTATCAGACACAACTCATTTACACAGTATTTTACAGCATGCCTTTCAAGTCAAACAAATTCAGATCAAACATTTCAATTATACAGTACATATTCTGTGTAACATTTTTTTTGTACCATACAATCTTATTATAAAGTCAATCAGAACATTTTACAGAGTCTGCAAATCAACAAAATCTGATACAGATTGAATGACAATGTGATGTTTTCTAAATTAAATTAGTAATTGGAATAAAAACTTCCGAAGTCAGATAGGTATGAAAATATTCAAGAATTTTTTCTCACTTCAATTATTGATGAGGTTCATACAAAAAAGATTCACAAAAAGGTACCAGCAGACTTAGTATTCAGCTGTTCCTACCGTTACTGGCATGTCAGAGAACTTTACCATCATTGCAGTCATCTCCTCCATAAACGTATTGGAAATCATTCAATCAAAATCATTCCCCCCAAACCCATGCCGTTTACCTGAAGATGTAGTATAGATTTTCCCTGTCAGTAGCAACTAATATTGCAAGCACACTCCACTGCTCTAGTTTTAAGTATGGCTACTATGATATGAAGCCCATGCCTTGTTTGACAGTTAATCCCCAAGATTGTGTTTTCAGAGAATAAAGGTGACTTTTTTTTTTTTTATTAGCACCAGTTACAAAGCTATGCAATATTGATGTGTAAAAAGAAAATGAAATTAAATGTGTTGCCATGTATCAATACTCAGATTGCTCCAAGAGTTTGTTCTCTTTCAGTCTGCCTCCCAGGTTTCAATCAGTCAGGATACTTATTTAAGTACTTGATCAGGATCCAATTCTTATGCGAACACGTGTTGATTTCCAAAAAAGTGGATCAAAATCTGGGAATCCATATGACCTTTACAGCTAAGTCTTCCTTGAGGTTCTGTCCAGACTGACCTCTCTTCTTGTGTATCTCAATGATAACTGCTTCATAATTCTTTAGGAAGAAATAAATTCTGTTACCCTTCCTTCCCCAGATTTGTTAGTGCTGATATGCTCAGGGCAATGGTAAATGGAGCAGGCTCCCTTTCAGACAGTAAGCAGATATTTTAATGGATGTCTCACCAATCAGCTGATCATTACACAAAATCTATTTTGACAAACCTTTTCCCTTCTCTGGGAAAACTACAGATCCAGAAACACTCTCCTTAGGAAACCAAGACATGTGATAATTGGGACAACAACTACCTACTTCCATCCCCTTGTGTAAGTGATACTGTTTGTGGGGCCATGGTGCCAACCATGAGAGAAATTATGATTAAAAATAGACCTTGCAGCAATCCAGATGACTAAGTTTCACAAATAGCTAAAGTACAATAACTGCCAGTAGTGTTCTGCAGGTCTGAAATGTAAATAAGCTGCCAGAGGTGTCCAAGAGCTTCTTAAAAAATGCTGGCTGTAGAAGCACTTGCACTGCTAAAATAGGTCCTAAGGCTTTCACATGCATCCAAGCTGATTGAACACAGCATTACCATTGCAAAGGGTCCTCTTCTGCCCTCACCCCATGCAAATGTGCATGTGTTCACCTGCTGCCCCTGGTGTTTGCTGGACCCTTTCAGCAGCCAGTTTAACCCACTAAATGGAAGGAAACTGTCAGATGTTTCATGCTGGTATAGCCAGTTAAAATCAGCTCACAAATGGATAAGCCAGGCTCATGAAAACATTCCGAGACACCTGAAATCTCAAGAGTACCCTAACACTAGCCTGATACAATAAGCTTTCAAGCACAATTAACATATCATTGACATTCAATTAAATTCATTTCCTTATAAGAAGTGCTGTTGCTATGCAGCTATTATATAATGGTTAGAAAACTTGTGCCATAAAGTCTTCTGCAGCCTGGCTTCATGCTTGTATCTCCCATTTTTCACAACTAACTTTCAAAAGCATGCTCCATCTGTCCGACAGGAGACTACTTCACCACACTGCAGAAATACACACTTCATCACGTTGAAGTGTCTGATGGTGTCCTGCAGGATATGTATGCAGCCTGAGGTAATAAATTTAATCCCTAATGCAGCCTAATAAATCAAAATCCTCTGCAAGATTTTTTTTTTTAATAATAATGGAAATTTAGAAAGTTAATCACTTAAGATAATTGAGACACATATAGTATTTAAGGAACAGACAGATGAAGGAAAAACCATATACAGAATGTATACATTCATTTCTTTAACAATTTTGTATATTTAAAAGACAACCAAAGGTGGAGCTGGATACATAATGTTCTATGCACAGCGCAGCTTTACGGTGTTAGTGAACTGCTGAATACGCAAAAACAAATTAAGAGAGTACCATATTGATTAACTTTTTAATTATTGCTTTGACAATGGACTATATTTGACAACACCTTTAAATATTACTTTGATAGTTCACTAGCACTGATGCTGTACTTATGTGGATCCTGCATTAGATTAAGAAACCTGTTTCTCAGTGCTAGCAATATTTTATATAGCCTCATTATACTTTCAACTTTTTGTGCTTTTGCATTCATGAAATGTTCAGGAATTTTAGTAACAGTCACCAAAGAGCTAACCAGACAGATAACCCAGGAGAAGAGGCAGGAAGGACAGTAAAACAAATGTTTTATTTATTTAGAACTTTTTACACTTTGGGGAAAAAACAACTTAAATGAAAAGGCACTTCCAGGTTCACTGCCACCTATAACTGCTGGTTCCAATCTCAAACACTATGAATGCTTGACAAAAGCATCGAATTTTGGATGCTTTCCTTTGGTTTTTATGGATAGATAAGAGGTTATCTGTTTCTCCAGGCCTGTTCTCTGGAGATTTCTAGTCCTAGTGCTTTCAGTCAATAGATTTGCCTCCCTGCCCTAACCTCTCCATACCTCCTATTGAGCTACATGCTCAATAGCTTCATAATTTATCTTCCTCTGTATTCCCCATAAATTTTACAGTAAACTTTTTTTACGTACAATTTAGGTAAGCTTTAAAATGTATGGCATTAAATTAGAGACATTTCAAGTAATTAACAGTACTAAGCAATTCTGATTATTTTTAATCAATGACCACATCCCTGCCTAAAAAACTTAAGGTTATGTTCATTATTTATTTAAAAAAATCCATATAATCCATATAAGATTTTCCTCTTTGTGGTATTTTTCATACTTTCTGCAATCAAATTCACATGACACTCATTCTTCCTCCGTTTTTTTTAATAAACAGGACCAGCTCTTCAAGAGAGGCCTACTTCAGAACAGGTAATACGAAGAGATAAAAAGCAGCAAAGTGGGAACTACCTGACAAGCGTGTTTAGGACATATTAGCTAACATCTCCCTCACTTTGAGCTAAAAAACTCCTCTGATTTAACACTTCTTTTATTAGAATGTTTTTTACAAAACTACATTCTAAAGTTTTGGTTTGGTACACTGGCTAAATCTCTCATTATCTCTAATCAAACTATTACATTGATTTCATATTGAAGAGAACCAAAACAAAACCCCACACAGAATCTCCCTTCATCTTTATCCACAGTTCCAAAGCAGCGTAGTAAAATAGTTCAGTTTGATGAATTGTCTTTTTAATTGTAGTTTTCCAAAATTATTCTAGATTTGTGTATTTAGAAATGCATAGACATGCATACTGGTGATTATGATCTTTTAACAACTACAGTATCAGCTGTGATGAGTAAACACTGAAGTTTCTTAGGACCCTCAAAAACCTAATTGAGAACATATTCCATTTTGTTGGACTAATGTGACTGCAAATTCTGATTTCCACTCTTTAGATTCCACATTCTGAAGTGATCTGCATAAGCAATTTCCCACTCAATTATCTGTCAGCAGTTCTGATTACATCACGACTATTTGCAAAAAGTTCAAGAAACAACCCCTCCAAAGAACAATTAATAAGCTTTAACAAATTCCTACCTTGAGTTTGCTTCTTGTTCACCGCGTTATCAGCTTTATGCCTTTTCTAAATTAAAAATGCACAGTGGTTATAGACTTCTGTTGACATGATAAAGCTTCCACACTTAAGATAAAAACAACATGCATTACCCCCTCCCACTTATCAATCCAACAAACCACTTTAAAAAACATTTTAAACAAGACTATGGATTATTTGCATAGTTAAACTGTCAGGAAGTCATAGCCAGTTCCAGGCTAATCATGTTGCACTAAAATGTCCAATGTCCTCCTATACGGACAATCACTATCTAAGTAAGTTTCCTATATAAAAAAGCAGTGTATTTGTGTGCCATAACTTTGCCCCTTCCTAGAAGAGGGAGATGATTCTACGAGTGCAAGGATCATGGAACTTCGTGTAAGTGTCTCATACAGAACTGAAGTCAAACAAGAACTGGGTAAATGTATGACTTCACTTCCATAGAACTGCCTGCAGACTTCAGCAACAGTAACAAAAGCAAAAAAACCCAACCAAGCAAAAAACCCCAAAACCCAACCAAACAAAACCCCACCCTAAACAGGTCATGATGTACCTCTGTTTTAATACAACTGTGAGAAACCTCTTGACAGAATTTTCTGATGCAGCTGCTAATCACCACCACCATTTTCAAGGTATAATCCAACTCAGCTACAAAAAGCTTAGGAGACTACTAATTTAAACACTGTATTTAGGGGTAATGAACTGTTCTTCCTGAGCAGGAACATGATTAGGAATATTAATTTATGAAGAATTAACTGTTTTAAGCAAGCTTTTTGAATAGAGCTACAGAATCCATGCTTTTGAAATACAAAGAAAATCAGAAGCAAGCTTGTGAATTAAAAGAAGAGTAAATCAAGCTACTTAGGGCATTTTTTTTTTCTAATAAAATACTGGGATGACTTTGAGCAAGCAGCTCTGTAAACGGACATTTTATCACTTTGCGCAGACTAAATTAAGGTATTATCTTCTACTAGATTTTCACAGATTATCAGCAGATTCTCCTTTCAAATTGTTGGCTGATTTCACAGATAAATAACCTTTGATCAATGGGAAGGCATAACAACTTGATCTAAGGAGGTGTTTATTTGCCCACAGGGAAAGTCTCCTCCAGCTTGAAAAGTATCAGTTTAAAGTCAGTTGCTTTCTGAGCTATGATGGGTGAAAATAATTTGAAACAGATGATAATCTAGCACTGAATGTCACAAATCTTGCTAGCACTTCTGAAGCATATATGGAAAACACTTGCTGTTTGTGAATAATCTCAGTTTTCTGCTAACATCTTCTGCTGCCTGGGATTCTCTCCAGAAAAGGAAGGATTTAGTCCTTGAGCTGAAAATATGATTTTGGTAAGTATATTTGTTGATATATAAGGTTCCCATTCAAAAGCCAATTAATTTTGCTTTAATAGTAGATGAAGATAATTATTCCCAAAAATCTTAGATATCTCACTGTGTAAAGAAACTAAGACATAATGAAAATTAAAGGTTAAGGGAAAATACATGAATATTTTACTATGCAGCAAGTGGACAACTTTCCCAGAGAAAAAAACAGGCACAGCTGTCAGTCAGCCAAATATTCCTGCACAATGTAACCAGCAGGCAACACCAGACTTCATAACTGTTTTATTACAAAAACAAAGCTTATTGTTTTGTTTGGACTATAGTCTGTGAAACTTGGTGGTTCAAGTGAGAAATTCATGATGCTTTCATCAGCTATATACATATATACACACACAGCCTTTAAACTAGCAGCTAAATGCTCCCCATCAGTTCTTTCATCTCATTCAGTTTTGACTAATTACAGCAGGAATGAACCACACGCTGAGGTAATGTAAACTTAACACAAAGAAAAATAGTATTTGAATTGCCTTTAGATACTTGTGTAGTATATTTGGAAAGGTGAACTTTATCATTTTAGCTGATGTATGCAAAAAAAGCACCGAACCTGCTCCCTATCTTGTTCTCCCATGCCAAACTGTAAACTTCAAGCTGCAGAGCAAACGGTAGAAACAAATGACATAAAAGAGAGGTGACTAGATGAGATAATTTTAAACAGGACACTTTGTACAGTAGCAGCAGCCTCAGTTTTATATTTGCCTAGACACTGACAGATGGTGTAAGTCTGTAAGCATTAACAGCAGAACTGTTAAAAATATCCCAAAGAACATGAATTGATTTTATGGCTTTTTTAAAACGGATTTTGTTTATGTAAAGAGAAAGCAACAAAGACACGTAAGGAGAAGCTGACTATCGGGCAGCAAATACTAGAAATGCAAATAGAACAAAAATATTTAACGAAAACATCATTATGTCTTGTGGGACCACTCAACTCCGTAGTCCAGGAACCTCATCCAACCCAGAGGGACAATATACTTTGCCTATCATCCATTCACAGAGCTGACTGTATCAGCAAGAAAAGCAGTATGTGCCCAGCCACCCTCCCTCTGCCTATTGATCACGTTTCTGCACATACACTGTAACTGTGATCCAACACAGTAAATTTGATGTTCCCGAGAAGCCTACTTCTTGTGTGCAGGAAAAAATTGTGTTACCTGCAACCCTTTCCAAAAAATCAAGAAAATAGCCCCCATTATCAAAACCCAGGCAACATATTTTTCCTATCAGACAAGGCAATCCACCAGAGTAAGATATATCTAACTTGTCCTCGTAATTCGTCTGCAGCACTAAAATAGAGCAAGAGAGGATTAAAGAATTCTTGGCATCTAGAGTGACTTGGTAAAGCACCAAGATTAATTCCTCAGATACAAAAGACACTATCTAAAGCTAAATGACTGGACTGTTATGCGAATTAGAGAGACAGGTTATACAGGGGCAGGCAGGAAGGTACTCAGAAAACCCCAACAACTTCTGTATAAAAAAAAGAGAGCCTGAAATTCCTTTCCCTCCCCACAAAATAGAAGTCAGAATGGGCACTTTGGTCATGACAGTGAAAGTTTGGCATATCACGGACAAGTGTTCCATGTATGTTCCCGGCCATCAGGCCAGATCACACAGCACCAAGACATGAAAGACTAACAATAAATTACACTGGGCTGGAACAAAGTGAAAAAGGCCTATTTCCCTTGCTGTCTAGAGAACTGTGCCAAGTCACAACAGTGAAAACAAGGATTTTATGCATGTGACTTCAGAAAGAGATGCATCAGATGCACGGACCTGAATTTGACAACTGGAGAAAATCCATTTTAAAAACTTTAAAAATGGCACATTAGTGACACGTACTCATTCACCTCAAATGTACCCAACCAAATAGATTACTCTTCTGAACACACTACAAGCATCACATTATAATTCCAGTAGAAAGTTTAAAGACACTTTTTGGAAAGGTCCAGGAATTGTTTGGTTTGGAGAACAAGTGAAGATGATTAAGACTGTGCAGCCTCCTAGATCTGCGACTCTTGAGTTTCTCAGTGCTTATCTAATTATTTTTTTTTTAAAGGCACCTCACAAAGATATAAAAATAAAAAGGATTCTGGCAAGACATTTTTTAATCCTACCTTCTTCATGGACTGGATTAAAACCAGAAATTCTCACAATTTTTTTCTATAAGATATGAGTCAAGTATCTTATTCACAGATTGAGTCCAGTTTATCCAGGAAGAAAAAAAATAATAATCCTAACCCAATTAATACTTACAGGTTACTTGATTTTAAAACTAGATTCCACCTGAGATGAACTAGGTAGCTTCCAATCTTCTTTTAGCAGAGCCCTTGATTGAGAAAATGGTAGTACTCTGCATTTGACTAGGCTCTGTAGAGTCTTTGGTTCCAGTTCAAAAATATGCTTGTATTTCATTAATGAGAAAAGTGTTTGACTAGAAAAAAATGTGTATAATAAACACAATTATACAGTTTTACCATGTTATTGTCACTTGTATAAATAGGAAACATACTTTCAAACTGTAACAATATATTCTAGGTATTTCATCTTCTGAAGTAAGTAGCTTTAGAAGCTTTTAAAAGCATCCAGAAGGCAATAACGGCTCAACACAAAATTATTCAACAAAAATTTTGTAATGTTATCTATGAAAAAACGTGAAAGGTATTTACAAAATAGTGCTGTTAAATACTTACAATATCCTCAATTATTTCCTTCACTGCAGCTACAGCTAAAATAAATAAGAGAGGGACCAATGTTGTGTAACGGCCTGTTGGTGACACATCTGGTATTTGCTATTAACAAAAAGAAAAAAAATTGTTTGCATTGCTGGTTGAAAAACATTTTTAATACAAGAATAACTATTTTCTGTGCAAATACAGACAAAGCAACTGAATATAAATTTTAGACATGGTGCTGATTCTTTCCAAGACAGGGTTATTGTCTTTAATTCAAAAAAAGCCAATACAATAAAACATTTGCATTTTAAACAGCACAGTATTCAGTGGAGCTACTTTGAGACTTTTTAGTGTCTGCAGAATACTCACCTTTCTTTTCTGTGTTTAAAATTAAATGAAAATATGTATTAATAAAATACAATTAGTTTTTTCGGTTTAGTTTTTTGTTAGAGTGGACGCAAGTCCAAACTATTTTTCTTCCTTGCAGTTTTAATCTCCAAGTGATCTTTTGTATTACAGTATTTACTAATTGGAAAATAGCTGCTTTCTGCCAGACTATTTTAAGGAATCCACTTTTACTAAGCCAGTATGGGCGCAGGTGATGCAAGTGAAATGTATATGCAATGTAAATGCTAAGAAGGATGCAGCATCCATGATATACACATGGATGATTATCCATAATCATCTATATATTGACTAGAGTTATTAATGGCAAAATTGACAGGTCAGAGTACTGCTGCCTTAATAGACTTACAATAGGCAACAGAGCCCATATGACAATGAATTCTTTGCAAGAGGAGTACACTAATAAGTGATGCCTCAATGCGGTTAGAAGACATCCTCCATTTATCATAAAATGTTTGGAAAACAGCCAATGTTATTTATGTATGGTAACCATTTCTTTTTGTTACCACCACATTGTGCACCTGAAAGAAAACAGGATGTTATATGTACATATGCTGTTTCTTGGAGTAAGACCAATACAGATCTATTTTTCAGGTGACTCTAGACCACATTTCTCAAGCAATTATGTGGAAACCAGACAAAGTTACTGTTGGACAAGTGTCTACGTGCTTGATATGAGGGAAGGGGATCTATCACTTCTCCAGCTATTCCCACCCTTTCATTCCTCCCTACATGTATGCCCAAACTCCCCCATTCCAATTACACATTATTTTCCAGTCAAAATATGAAACCAAAAGGGACAGTAGCCCACAGTCTCGTTCCATTACCCTGTATTTTTTACCTGTGTCAGTGCAGTCCCACTGATAGCAGATGGAGAGCGTGTAACTCCCTCACATTCCACTTCCTCCACCCCAAACCCGCCAGCCTCTCACCCACTCATACCAAGCCTCCAACAGCTTCTGAAACCTCACATTCTCTGTCGCTGGCTTGATGTGCACAGTGGCACCACAAGAAATGCTGCCGGACCACTTGATTAGCCTGAGATGCCAGATTGGGTGGAAAGGAGGTAGATTTTGGAGCCAAAGGTCTGCGGGCAACTTAATGAAACTTTGAACTTCAGATTTTACCCCAGCCTAGAAAACAGTGTAAGCTACCTGTACACATGTATCCTAAGAAACTGCTCCAAGCATTTACAGAAACAGCAAAGAAACCTGAATAAGTAGAGAGGAATCACCTTTCACTTGCTGAAACATCCGAAGTGAGGGAGGGAAAAGTACACATGGCAGTATAACATGCCATTAGTTTAACAATTTTACTTTGCTATAGGAATTCCTAACACAATGACCTCTACAACAGAAAAATCGACACATTCTAAAACAAACACTAGAAATTATGCAGAAACTGTGTATTTATCAAATATGATTGGAATACAGAATTAGCCAATGGTAATTATCACAGCACCTGCCCACAGGTCAATATTCATTCATCGTCAACTTTGCATTCATAGAATAGCAGGCAAAACCCCACAGTCTACTTTATCAACTTTAAGTACTGCAAAATTAAAACATGCCAATATATCTGCAAAACGTTATGTAGTTCTTCAAAAAAGTCTCAGTAAGCTGGGACAGGGTCAGCATTTACAAACATACTGAATGAAACTACAGTGCTGGTGTAGAAAAGCTTGTGAGCTTTCTTTCTAACCAGCACAGCTGGCCAGCTGGGATATGGGAAATAGCTGCTACAGTAATGGACTCCACTGCTGTTTTTCTTCATCTAGGCTCAACTTTAATCATAATCAGTTTTACTCTAAGAATAAATAATCATTTCTCAGCTACAATTCCTGCCTTTCAAAACAGACCACAGGATTTACCTTCATGAAGTTCGTGTTTTTAGGTAGGACCCTCCATTACGAGAGACACCAATAACAGTTAACCCTTTTCTGCGTATGCCAGATATTTTTAAACGGGATTTTCCTCTCACTACAGTCTTTTTCACCTGACAATATTTTAGGCATACTTAACCTGTTTTACAGAAAAATCTTTGTGCGTACTGTGTTATCTCCAAGGAGTAAAAAAACCCCACAAACCCAAACATTATTGAAAGTGCATTTACACAATTCAGCTATTCTGCAAGACTAACAAGCTCAGAAAGGATGGTACACCAACCTCAGTATCTCTGCAAAACATTGTCTATGGTATAAATGCTCTCTCAACAAGTTCCAAATATCAAAAGCATTCAAAATTTAGCATCTTATTGTTGATCTTACCTGAAGTAATGCAATAAAAAGGAAAAATGCATTAGCAGCTCTTCTGAACTGGGAATAAAGGAACCTTGGCAGGAATGTGATTATGTTGTACTTTGCAGTGCTGAGAGAAAGAGACAACAATATGCATATTACAGCATGGAAAAAAAATCTTCAAATGTATCCCTTCCCTCTCAGTTACACAAGCTTTCAAACAAAACAATCTTTTGTGATTTCTGTGCTAGCAAACGGATTTGGTTTGGCCGAAAGAGAAACTGAAAGACTTCTACAGAGAGAGTCCTGCAGGCATCCATAAACTAGCTAAGCCAGGGAAGTGCCTGCTGCCCACAGAAACCGTTGTGAGCTTCTGTGTTGAGGCAAGAACATCCCTTGTCACCTCTGCCTACTCTCTGGGAAGCGGTCAAGCTTTGTGGCCACTCAGTTACAAACAATGAGAAGTGATTAAACACTGGCCCAGGTTGCCCAGTGAGGTGGTAGATGTCCCATCCCTGGAAACATTAAAGGTCAGGCTGGACAAGGTGCTGAGCAACCAGATCCAGTTGATGCTGTCCCTCCTCATTGCAGGGAGGTTGGACTAGATGACCTTTAAAGGTCCCTTCCAACCCAAACTATTCTATGATTCCAAGAAAAAAATAAAAAGAAGGCAGGAGGCAAGCAGTTGCACGGCCACTGAGGGCGCAGGTAAGGCAGGCCCCAGTACCCTACACCACCAGCCATGGCATACACTGGGCAGGGAACTGTGCAACGGCTCCCGTTCAGACAAAATTCCTGGGGAAAGAGGTGTAATGAGCATAACAAGGAGGGTGCTAAATCAGGACTGAGGGACCGTGGAACTTCTGCACCGAGTAGGCATTTGCACAAATCAGTGCAAGAAATTTAACAAGATCAGCTACATTTAAATGGTGCATTTCTGAAACAAAATGACAAAATTCCATTACAAGATAAAAAACCCCTATACTCTTCACTGAACGGAAAGTTCACTTTTTAAAAAACTGCTCAGTGCTGGATATTAAGTGCAGTTTTGCTAGGCTAGAGAGCATACAGTTTATCGTAGTCTAACAACTTCTGCTAAGCCGTCATCACAAAATGTTTGAGTTCCCAGCTCTTTGCCAGTCTTACATTTGTTTAAAAACAGACTGCGACCCCTTAAGGCGCTAGACAAGTGAAAGTAATCATGCAAAAAACTTAAAAGCTAAACACTTGTAAGAATATTTGAACTGCTTTAAAAGTTAATAATAATATTTAACTTTGCGTAGAACAGTCAATTTAAGGTGGCATGAATATAGTGCTGAACTTTTTGCAGAATATCAAGAAACAAAGGGAAAGACAGAAAAAGCAAGTTGCGTACACATGCAGAAAGCATTATAAAACATCTGAAGTCCACGAAAAAAACGCCCACCACACTACTCTCACTGGGGACAGGAATATCTTTGCCATTCATTTATTTTTGGATTCTAACAACAGAAGTGAGGGAGCTTGCAGATCTAAATATACATTATGAGTATTCAATGTATTACTTAAAATTCAACAAAAATAAGAAAAAAAACCTACGACATAAACCATCAGCACAGTGCTAAACCTTGAACTTGAAATTCAAAACTACTTTTGTAAGCAACCACAGCACCTTCGTAGCTGGTTGACTGAAAAAGATAGTTTCTCAGGCACAAACAACGCCGTGCTCAAGAGAATTATGTCTACACTGGCATCCAGCTACCGGAAGTATGTTCAAAGGTGAAAGATGAACTGAACTTCAAACGAACTGAAAGCTGAAAAACAAACCCATACTCCAGGGACATGCTGATGACTCAGCTGTAAAGGCAAACCTTTCCCCATCCAGGCCATTCTTTGATTTGGAAGGTCAGGTTTGTAAATGGAACAGCTCTGTTGTTCTCTCTGGTCTTAATTCTTTCCCCTCTACAGAGTCAGAGGAAATGGCAGAAGTGGAATACACAGAGACTTCCTTCATTTTTGCTATGCAGCATGCAATGTTCTGAAATTTAGTATGTATTAAGGCTAGGTAGTACCTGACATGATTATTGCAGAATTTGGTTAGCTGGGGTTGATTGATGAATATAGTTCTTAGTTCCTCTTGATCAGCCAGAGAAGTTTTCTCTGAAACGTCATCTGTCTTCTCATAGCCTGTAAAAACAATGGCATGATTTTCCATATAAATCGATTTCTACACACAAGATTCAAGGCACTTCTTGACAGCAAAGAATTTCTATTGTGAACGTGAACTCAATGTACTTGCATTTCTCAAAATAACAAGTAAAGATCTTTAAAAACAAACAAAAAATTCTACCTTTTAATCATTTTAATTAGATATGTCGATAAAAGGTATATAGTCTATATGCTTTGTATGCATGATAATGAACAATAATTGTAACATCTGCTGACTTCATAAGTACACTTAAATAGCTTGTGCCACTTCATGGCAATATGAATTATGGTCTGTTGATGCATCTGGTCTGAACCCAGAAGTGAGAATACAAAAAACCACATGTATTTCCTTCTCACTCAGCTGAGTGATCTCAAGTTAAAAACCTGCAAAACTGGAAACTACTTCCAGTACCGAGGTAAATATTTTAAAAGAAAGGCATCAAGAGAAATATATGAACAGTAACCTAAGAAAAAAACAAGAAGTTCAAGAATACACCAGTAATACTAGTAATTCTGGGCAACGTGTAATGAAAAATGTAGTTATCTATCAAATAAGCATTACAAACTCAGAAGACCTATATATTGCACAGAGGTCATTCAGCAGATCAGTTTCAAGTTTTGCATGTAAAATTTAACGCTGGTCACTTCTGACTTTATAGAAAAGTCAAATATTTAAAAGGATATTTACTGTGAGCTTTATACAATTAATTTTATACTACTTAATCTACTTTCCCACATTATACCTGTCCAAAAATACGCATAACACACTGACCCTTTGTGCTTCCTTTAAACTAGGTGTTACACACACCCATCTGACAGTAGTGTAACAAAAGTTTGCTAAAGAACACATAAATAGGTGAATTTCTTACAAAAACTGTGAAAATTTAACCATTAATCTCAACAGTAGAAGAGTTTACAAAGAGGATGTCTGAGCAATGAAATTAAATACAAAAAGCATGTGTCTGGTATAGCTACCTGAAATCAAAATGACTAATTCTATCTGTTTGCACAAATCCCCTGTTCTCAGAAATACTCATGGAAAATTCATTGTCGCAATTAAAACTAACCAAATGCAGGAAACCAATGTAAGCTACCCTACAGGGAGATCGATGATATTCTTTCAGTCCTCTGGAACCTTTCCAGATTACCATGACCTTTCAAAGATATTGGAGATTGGCCTAGCAGTGAGACCTGTCAACTGCCTCTGCTCTGCATCAGAATGCATCTCATCAGATCCCATGGACTCCTGTATTCCCAGCTTAAATGCTCCCTAACGTGGTCCTCGTCCATCGAGACAAGTCTTTCTTGCTCCAGACTTTCTCACTCCTATCAGGAGCCTGTGGTTCCTGAAGGGTGATCTTATCAGTAGAGACCAAAGTGGAGAAGGCTCCAAGTACTGCATTCTTTTCTGTCCTTTATCTCCAGGTTCCCAGCCCAGCCTGGCAGCAAGCCCACACTTCCAGTCATCATCTTCCTGCTGTTATATCTGAAGGAGAGTTAGAAGGGCCTCTACGAGCTCCTTGCCAGATTAAACCCCAGGTGGGCTTTGGCTTTGCTAACTAACCACATCCCCCTCTCTATGCTCTTCTCCAGCCATGTGTCCCTACTTTCACCACTTGTATGTTCTCCTTTCACACTTCAGTTTTGTCAGGGGCTCCTTGCTAATTCATGCAGTTCTACTGCCACCTTCGCTTGATTTCTTGCTCATTGTGATGGACCAATCTTGAGCTGAAAGGACATGATCCTTGGAAGCCAAGGACACTAAGCATTTGTTGGTTAATGGGATGCCACTCCTTCACCTGCTATAAACTTTCTGCAGGAGACTTGCCAGATTATTCCCAGAGAAGTGACATCAGTATATCCTTCATTTGGTGTGTGCTTGACTTGAAATGGTATTGCTAGAGCTACTAACATTCCCAGGAACCTGTCTCCCTTAGCCAGTGAAAGCTGAGCTTTATGCCTATTGTGTGAAGGAATCTTGCACCAACCTGCCTCACAACTTTCATTTGTAAAAGTGGATATCAACTTATTCTTCTTCCTTGAGACTTTGTCAACCACTCAGCTATTACAATGATGATCAACAGGCCTAAGAAGTCTATTCAGGCTGGAGCTTGTAAAGTAAACACCAGTAGGGTATAACTCAATCATCAAATAATTTTAAAATTATAACAATAATCTCAGTGTGTATAGCTGCTTGTTAAGTAAGTGCTGATCGTTCTGTATGCTAAATGAGAAAGTTACACAGAAAAAACCCTATGTTAGAAAGCAATTGAATAAATCAGAATGTATATGCCTGTCAAGGATAACCTCAAGGATAACCAAGGCTGCACATGGAAACTTACAGCTTATTTCTAGCATGTTGTACAAATCCTTGCAAACACGTTATGCAAACTCAATGTCATCCTCCAGTTCAGAGGCCTACTACATAGCCTCTTACCTATTATATCCAGAACATATATTTCAGATGCTACCGTGCAAGGTCAAGTCTCCACTCATTGTGCAAAGTCTCAACAGAAACTTCTAATTTCATGTCACTTGCCATTCAGAATTCACAGCTTCCTTTACTATGCAGGAAATCCCCACTACTACATTCACCCACTGCAATTTTTCTCTCTCTTTCATTCCAACTTCCCCAATGAAAGGCACCCATCCAACACATTTCTATTCAAACTACAGCATGTATCTCAAGATGACCCTTCAGAGGAAGGGCAGCCAGTCTTAGCCTGGCACTACCTGAACAAGTGCCCACACAGTACTCCTTGACTCGAGGAACCACATGGGTGCAGGTGGCAGATTAAGCCACCTATTCTTGTCACTGCCTCTCCTTGGAGGACAACCATCATACAACTGGCTATGCAAGACCTCCAGAACACAACTCCATAAACATATATCCCTATACCACAACTGGATATAGGAACATCCTTATGAAGACTAGGTTTTCAGTCAAGATGTAACTGTACATCCAACAACATGTTTGTACCTGACTGAGCCTTAATCTATCACATGGCAAGTGCACCTTCATTCCAGGTACAGGACAGTTACTTTCCAGTTGCTTAATGAAGGAGCAAACACAAAATCTGGCCTCTGTGCAAGTATTTGGGTGGGAAAGTTGGAAACTATTGCGTCAGAAGTACCTACCTGGCCTGACTGTGTTCCGGAAATAAGGTTAGAGTTTGCATATTTGTGAAATGTATTACTTTAAAATGTAAGCATTCATTTAAAACCCTATGCCAGTATAAGCCTTGAATACTGACAGTGATAAGAGTTAAAGCAAATACTAGCAGGCATTAAATAGTACATATTATGTCTGTTAAAAAACCTGCCAAAGTACAGACATTTATTTTCATATACCAGTATTACGGCATTTATTGGTTTTCTTTCAACGAAAACAACAGCAAAAAGCTGCTGAGAAGCTTCATAAACATTCACCACCTCACTTCATACTGCCTTGATGCCATTTCTTTAAATGTCCATATACCACCCTTTGCACCAACACCATTACATCTTGCTTGCGTCACCTATGCAAGAACTTCAGGGAAGCGTCAGCACACCTGGGTTTCAGCTCCTCCACAGCCACGTGTCTGTCCTGGTCAGCTGCCAAATGACTAGCCAGAAATTGGGCACACTCTTCTTGCCAGGTAGCTGCTGATTTTCAGAACTGCCCGAGGTCAAAGAGGACTCTCTGCTGCACAGCTGCAAGGCAAGCCAAAGCTCCAGCACTGTTTCTGGGCTCTCAGCATGCCAAATGTCATCAGGGACACTATACACCTGCATGCGAGACAAGCATTCCCTACAACAGTTTTGTTTTTAAAGTCAATACATGATGTTTTGTAACGGAAATTTTCCAATGATTTGTCAGATATATGATAGTATGTTCATAGGTACCACCTTGAGGGTGATTGGAGTTCCCTACATGATGCATTCACCAGGACTGCAACTGAAAATTATCTACTGCATTCCCAGGGTCTGTTTGTATTTTGCATCTTCAGAAAACTATCATAAAGCATTTCTAATTTCTGCCGTGTCTCGCCCACACTCATCTACCATAAACAGATTAAATCATAAAAAGATATATTTCATTACAATCATTTTATCAAATACAACATGCAAGGAAAGTTTCACTATATTTTATTTACGTAAGGAGAGTAAAGAATTTGACAACAACTGTTTGGCACTCAGACAGCCCAAAATAATGCCAGGAACTAAAATTAAAAAGGAATATGCTTTTCAACAAGGAAGGATGTTAAAGCTATGGCAGTTCATATGTCCATTTGAAATGTCTACCAACTTACAGTCCAAAGGACAGAAATAAAGATAGGTCCCATTATTACAACCCCTGATGCAATCTGGCATCTTGCAGGAAATCACGTTGAAGACATGTATCAATTCAACTACTCACTTTCAAATATGAAGTAGGACATCTATCAAACTATACTCACAAACCTGAGCTTAAGTGCATTACTTCACCCCCCAAATTTTAACGGTTAGTTTTCTATGAAATTTTAAAAGCCCAAGCTATAAGCCAGAGTGTAACTGCTGACTAAGCTCACATTTCAGTGCAGCAGGTCTAAACAAAAGCTCACCACTTTGCAAAAAAGCTACTAAGTGCTATATTTCTTCCTCCAGAAGTAAGGATCCATTGGCATGAAACCAATTTGTATGAATTCAGCCTATTAATCAACTAAGCAGAGGCTGGCCTGTCATAAAAACATTGTCCACAAGTAAATAAAGCATACCCACGCTTCCGAATGGAAGGGAAAATTCACCACATCGTCTCTTGGTGAAGTAGCTACATTTTTGATAAAGGTGTGTTTGAAAAGGATGTAACACACACCAGGAGTTATAAAGAGTTGTTTGTCCTTCTGTAGAAAGCACCTCCATTAGACGGTTCCAAGATTAGACGGTTACAAGACAACAAAAGAGCGTTGACCTAAACATTCAGCAAGTTGACTAAGAAAAAACCAGTCATTGCCGTGTTACAGCTATTAAACAGATACTGACCTAATTTGCTTCTTGTTTGTTCGTTGGACTAAACTACCAGAAAAGCACTATTCCAGGGCTTAGAATTAGAAGTAGAATCACTCTTTTTGGCCTAAAGGCTACAACAATTTAAGGTCACAGCAAATTTTGAAGTACTACTTAGTCATAATTTTGAAGTCTTATATTTAGGAAAAGCAAAACAGCAGTTACCACATTTCAAACAGGAACTGTGATGCTGTACTAGTAAAACAGAAAGAAAACTTTTCAGAAAGAAAACCAAATATATTCCAAGACTTTTCTTCCTCTGCTGTGGCTTGCAAAGCTGCTGATATTTAACTGTAGTTGAGCTGATATTTAACCACAGCTGAATTATCAAACAGACATATATTCATACGTGCCCCCACTGACACAGAAGCATCTGACTTGAAAAAAGTTCTAAGTCAACACTATAATAAGAATAATATGAAATGCCAACACATCATACTACTCTAACAATTTATTATGCAGAATTGGCAAGTTTCAAAACTAATTTCCTCATAATATTCAGAACCACACTTCCTGAAAATATATTTGGATTATTTCATTATTTTATGTCACAACAGGGCCAAAATCAATTAAAAATGTGCTTCAGTATCAGAGGCATGTAACTATTATCCTAATCAAAAAGCTCATTTACAAAGTATTGCATAAACTAGAATGACTGTACCTAGTATTTTGTTCTGCATTCTGAAAGTTATTTGCTAGCGGAACACAGGATCTGGCAATTACTGAGAGATAAGCACAAACCACCACAAATTTCATTCAAAGTCACTCAGTAAATAACTGAGGTTTTGGTTCAGGATTTCCTGCAGTCTGTTCAAAATTAAAGAATGGAAGTAACTTATATGCAAGAGTAGGAAATGGTAAGAAGAAACTGGAAACAGAATTCTGAAAGTATCGAAACTGGGTAGTTTCTTCCCATGGTATAAGCTGTACTTGAACAAAAATTTCATAGGAAAATGTGTGTTTTGCATAGACTATTTCTCAGTACGCAGTAAAAATAGCATCTTCATCAACAACAAAGCCCAAATAAATAAAAACCAATGAAACAAATAAACAAGAAAAAGCCCCCAAACAACCAGCTTGAGCTTTCTCCAACAAGAGAATCCACTGAAGACCATATTTTGTTTCCAGGAATAAATTTGGAAGAAGCAACTCTGTTCCAACACACAATATTTGCAGGGACTCTTCCTAATCCAGTTTTGATAATAAAGTTTCTAAATTAGTAAAGCAGCAACAATAGATTCTAAAGAGCAAACATTGTCCAAATGTTTTCTATCTATCCAAATTTTCCTTTAGGTAGGGTAGGTTAACAGGTTCAGTTTTCATTCCTTAAACCAGCCCTGTTTGCATTACAAGAAATAAATAAAGGTAAATGCAGACTGACATGGAGGGAGGAAAAGAAAACCTTCTCAAATTACCAGAAGGATTTTAATTCACTTCCCTTAATCATTAAAAATGTCTTTTTCATTCTCAAAGTACAGCATTCAAAAGCTTTCAAAGCTGGTCTTCTTAGCCAAGAACCTCTTATATGACTAAGTCTGCTAGCTCATATTCCCGAGGAATGCAGCACAGGTCAAAGAGGGTATCATTATGAAAAAGAAGGTGCCTTCAAAGTTATTTGTCATAATGCCATGACAGACCTTCTATGACAGAACAGGCCCTATGAACCTGACCCATCAATCTGTCCTTCTGAGGAGTCAGAGAACAGAAGGGAATTGTAATGACCTACTTGAATCTGCTGGTACTGTTCAGATGGCCAAGCCTGTGCTAGAACTAGACCAAGTTTTTTCCCCTGTTCTGAAGGACATAATCTCAACATAATCTGCAAAACAGACTTGGCAGAAAAAAAAACCCAGATGTAAGTGACCATAACAAGCACTACATCTGGTAAAAAGTTATACAGCCCTATAATCCATGAGTAGAAACACCTAAGGATATGTTAGGCCTTACAAAAACAGCTGGTCTGCTGAAGGCAATCTGATGGCTACTACAGCATTTCAAAACACTTTCCCTCTTCATAAATTCACAAGTTCAACTTCACCTTGTTTTCATACAGGCATTTACCTCCACCAATACGAAGAACCAGTTATGACCCGCTGTTATTGGCAGACAGCACCACGGCACCTCAAAAGTTCTACCCTTTCTTGACAACCTAATATCATTCATTGAACTCCACCAATACGCAGATGAAAAGCATTAACGCTTCAGTCTTCAGAGAACCCTAAAAAGAACTGGCAAACACAGGTTCACTCTTCCAGAATCTCTCAATAGAAATAACATGCTTTGAATGATTACATTTTATGTTATTTGATGCGTACGTTAACTGTGCAGTTATATATAGCTAAAATAACCACAGTTAATTACGGTATTTAATAAAGCTAGATGTGGAATACACTACTCAGATTCCCCATGTGTTTTGCAACGGCAGAACACGTGACACCAGTGCTATTTCCACACCAGCAAATATCTGAAGCCTCAGTACAGTCCTGTATTAAGATTACCCGTGGTGAAAAAACATGTATTGATTTCCTAACTTTGTTTATGAGGCTAAGTCTCCCATGTCTTGAGCAAGACTTTATTGATACACATACCACTTTAGAATTGCAGCATCCCTTAGGCTTATGGTGAACTGCAGGTGTTCTTCCATGCACCAGGGATAATAGGCACAACAATCTATTAAATCAGAGTTGTAAGCGTGCCTGGTTATTTTTTAACAGCCATGAACAGCACAAGAACCCAGAGAGGTTTGGAAGAATCCCACAAAAAAACAGTAGTTCCTTTATATCCAAATAGTTTTCTTTATGTAGGTAACATTGTCTTACAGATGTTAAAACACCTACAATTCTTATTTTGCAATAATTTACATACTGCACTGTCAATTCTTCTGTGCAACTGTTGACCAGTTCTTGGGAATGATACATGTGTGCATTGTTCTGACAGTTCCAACTTAGTTCATTTCATCTGAGCACAACAGTTGATTTTCTCTAATAACAGTATTACTATCTCTTCATGTCAGAGAGCGATTAGTTCTGAGACGATGTCAAGACTGCCCAGCCTGATAAGGTGCCTCGTGATCCTCAAGAAAAGGTCTCTGAAGCAGAAATTAGTAGCTGCAGTGACAGGAAAGAAAAATGAGGTTTTAACCTCAAAGGTACAATACAAAATTTCTAGAATAAGGGAAGTAATATTAAGCTTGTCTATCAGATCCCCACAAGTCTTAGGCTACTCTAAGGAATGGTCAGTGCCATAACAGCACTTATGGAAGCTGCTACCTGTGATAACAGTATTATCAGAGACTTCCACAGAACACACAGGGACCCCGCCAACAACAAAAAATTCCTACTCTGCACGGCAGCTAAGACTTTGATGGCGGTCTCTGAAGGCAGCCTTATCACTTTGCACAAGAGCCTCCTGTGATGGCCAGATGTGCTGGTTTTGGCTGGGACAGAGTTAATTTCTTTCATAGTAGCTAGTATGGGGCTATGTTTTGGAATTGTGCTGAATTGTGTTGACAACACAGGGATGTTTTCAGTATTTACACAGAGTCAGGGCCATTTCTGCTCCTCACACCGTCACACCAGCAGGGAGGCTTGGGGGGGCATAAAAAGTTGGGAGGGGACACAGCTGGAACAGCTGACTCCAACAGACCAAAGGGATATTCCATATCGTGTGATGTCATGCTCAGTGTATAAAGTGGGGGTAGAAGAAGGAAGTGGGAGGACATTCAGAATTGTGGCATTTTTGTTCCCAAGTAACATTTGCGTGTGATGGAGCCCTGCTGCCCTGAAGACAGCTGAACACCTGCCTGCCCATGAGAAGCAATGAATGAATTCCTTATTTTGCTTTGCTCGTGTGCACGGTTTCTGCTTGATCTGTTAAACTGTCTTTATCTCAACCCACAAATTTTCTCACTTCTACTCTTCTGATTCTCTCCTCCATCCCACGAGGTGAGATTGAAGAGCTGTTGTGTGGCGTTTATTTACCTGCTGGGGTTAAACAACAACACCAGAGCTAGGGTTCCACAGTTCGTTTATGTCACTGTCAAACACTAGGGATGACACCCAGATTACAGAACCGTGGAGTTCTTTATAAGTTAATGTTACTATTCTCTAAAGAAAGAGAACTGTTTAGAAATGGTAGCCACATTGTCCAAATGTGTAGATTAACTAGACTTGGAAACCATTTATCTCAAAAAGAAACAAGGAAGTGACTCGTTGACATTGGTTTCACTGTGAATGAACTGAGTATAAATAAATATAACTGAATATAAGTAAAATGACCCAGTAAGTAAAACCTTAAACTAAGCACAGGAAAACAGTAACAGTTTTAAAACTACTTTTCTTTGATTAATACTATATATAGTACAAATCAGTAACTCCACTGCTATGATGAAAAACTATCACATAATTTTCCAAAAGCTAACTTTCTTAAAAGACGTTTTGTACTATTTTCAGACCTAAAAAAAAAGTATTTTTGAGAAGCCTCTTAAACCCTGTATTTAACTGTTTTACAGACATCCATCCTTAAACACTATTCAAATAAGCCAGACTTCCTTCCCTCTCCCCCCCAGCTCTGCTTCCTCCCCCTTTTACTGCATCTGCACTTCTTGGATAGGTATTTACCTTTAGGGAACACCACATTTGTTTATTTAACAACCATTAAGATTTCTTTAATTATGTCATTTTAAAGATAGCATCAATATTCCCAATTTACTTGTGCTAAGCTTGCAGTGAAAACTAACCGTCTGGAAAAGAACTGAAATTAAGCACTGAAAATTTGGGCATTTAACTAGTACAGTTATATGCATCTACTAATCACTGTGAATATAGCAGCGTGGCTGCTCTGCCTGTAAACATATTTCAGCAGTGTCCCTGGAATAATGTACCTGGAAAATGCACTCTTCTATTTCTTGGCTAGCCAGCATTTCCTAGGTGAAGGCAGAGCCAGACCTCCTACAAACCTACTTTTTGGGGAAGAACAGGGAGAAACAGAAATGAACATCAATGTAACAGCCTACCTCCAATCTATGTTTCTTCACGCTCTCCCTAACAAAAAAAAAAAAAAAAAAAAAAAAAAAAAAAAAAAAAAAAAAAAAAAAAAGAGAAAAAAGGAATCCTTTCAAAGAAGGATTACAGGAAGTTTCCACCACCCTATGTAGCCAAACAAAGCCAGAAAATAACCAACCAGATATAATGGTTTGAGTGCAAAAACTTTCAGACAAAGGGCTAAAACCTGCATACCTGCATCATTCCAGGCACATTGCTATCCTTGCCTACAGAAGGTGCAATTCAAAAGCTGTTTCAATACACTGCTGCTTTGGTATCAGTGATGTTAAATCTTACATTTGCATTGAATAAATTGAGATAGCTTCACTTCACTGATGCATTTTACAAGCCACACTGTTATCTGAAGGCAAGCAATCCTAACCCTTGGGCACAAGACACCAGCACGGTCTGCAGCTTTCAGGTGGGTTCTCAGTATCAGAAATCCTTGTTTCTGATGACCAGTGCACACTCAACACACTAGGGAAGAGGTATCCTGCCTTATCCCTAGGGAGGAATGTCCCAGGACAAATATTCCAGGACATGAACCGCTGCTGTCGCCCGGGGCCAAGAAAACAACCGCTCGCCCTAAAGCGCTTGATGAGTAACCGCTGCCCGGGGGCGGACACCGGAGAGCCGGTACATACAGGACCACGCGGAGAACGACACCGCCGCCACCAACAACACCGCGCCCGGCCGCGCCGCCGCAGCCCCGCCGGAGGATGGAGAAGGGGGCACAGCGGGACGGGAGGCCGCGTCTGCGGGGCGGTCGACGGCGCAGCAGCCGTCGCGACAACGGGTGCCCTCCACCTCCTCTCCCCCCCACCACCGCCGCCCCCTCCCGGCCAGGCGGCGTAGACCCCCTCCGCGGTGGGGCGAGGCGGGGGGCGAAGGGCGGCACTTACCCTCTGCGCGGCAGCGGATCTCGGACACCGTTTTCTGCACCG
>VXBJ01007800.1:669054-690823 GCA_013400055.1 Nycticryphes semicollaris
ACCGCCGGCATCGCCGTCGGGCGGGGAGGGGGGGTGGGAAAGGGGGGGGTGTGTGCGCTGGTTCGGCCGCCTCTTCCTCCTCCCCGCGCCCTGCACCTGCCGCACGCCGGAGCGCGGCCCGCGTCTCAGCGAGGCCGGGGGGCGAAGGCGGCGGGGACCGGCGAGGGTCGGCGGGTCCTGGCGAGGGCGGCGGAGCTCCGCGGCGGCTGCTCCGGTAGCCTGCGGCGACAGGCACGCGCCCAGGCTGCGCTTCCCTCTGTTCGCGCCGCCGTTCCTCTCTAAGAGCCCAGGCACGGCGCCCGCGCTCGCCTTCCCCCTGCGGAACCTACCAACTCCGCCTCCCCTCCCCCTCCCCCAATTTCTGCCTCCTCGTCTCGCCGCCATCTCCCGCCCCCGGGCTCGGCGTTGCCGGCCCGCAGCGGCTAACACGGCATCGGCGCTACGGGCGGTTTGGAGCGGAGCGAGCGAAGGGTTTCCGATGTGTTCTCCCCCGCTTCCTTCCCCCCCACGATGGGAGGGGAATGGAACGCGCCGAGCCCTGGGCCGCTGCCCGGCGCTAAGAGCGGGCGGGGGGAACCCCGGGGATAGGCGAGTCGGCGTCCCCGTCCCCGGGACGGCGGAGCTCAGGCTCGGCGGGGCGGGAAGCAGCGGAAGGGGGCCGGGTGGGGCGAGGTGGGTTGCGCAGGGCGTCGGGGCCCGGGTCGTGCAGGTTTTTAAGGGCGGTGCGGCCTGGGCAGAGGAGGTGAGGGGACGGAAGACTTCAGGTCGGGCGGGGGAGGCTGCAGAGCTGTCCGGCCTTGTTTAGCTGCAGGGGCCACTACTTTCGTCCTGTGCTCCCTCACACAGTTTGGGGAGGTGTAAACGAAGCGAAGGGCGCGGGAGATACGTCCATCCTGAAAGAGAATTTGAAAGGTTGCTCTGAACCCCCCCTACCACCCAGTCCGGGTGGAGGGAGGCTGGCTGTCGCCCGATGTTTGACAGGCAGCTTTCAAACTCTCGCCCAGCTTTTTATTTTTAATCTCTCCTCAGTCAGAGTGCCGCAGTTTGACAGCCCTGAGTCAGTGTGAATCCAAGCTCTCCTCCTGCGTGGGTTGGTGGAAAGGAGGTCCCAGCTGCAGATGCCTCAAGCTGAAGCAGCAGCGGCATTTTTACTTCCAGACTGTTAATGTGACACTTGGGTGACTGCAACAGGCTGAGCAATGTGGTTCTGGCATGTGCTCCCTATGTCTTAGTAAAAACAGCCACAGTAAAAACGATGGAGAAGAAAATAGGAAATGTGATAGGATTTGGAGGTAGGTCGTCTTGGCATAATTACGTTTTGCATCCATTTCAACCGGGCGTAAAGTGTACTGGCTGCCTAGAGGACAATGGAAGTTATGAAACAGAATAAAGCTCCTCTTGTCCCATGAATCTTGAGAACACTTGAGGCTGACATGTCTGCTAAAGGCCACCATTGTGTCCTCCAGAAAGTACATAACAATCAGATTATGGATGTGGGATTGCTGATGATTTCCTTACAAAGCATAAATATATACTATGAGAAAATAATATATATTCTTTCTTAACAGCCACAGAATCAGTCTCTTGCTCTTTTTGGATAGAATTATATACATTTAATCTGTGTAAATTGATCATGCAGCACTTCATCCATGGAGAAAATTGAACTGAGAATTTGTTTTTCTTCAATGCTGAGCTCAGATACCAGGAAAGAGCAGGGTTTTTTCTTTTTTGTTTTCACAGAAGACTACACTGGGAAATAAATGCACCTTTTTTTAAGCCATGGGCCAGAAAACTTGCTGGAGTCTCCTCTTAATAGACAATGCTCTTCTGCATCATCCCATGCAGCAATCTGTGTGGGTTGTTTGTGTTTTTTTGTTGGGTTTATTCGTTGAGGTTTTGTTTTTTTTTTTTGCTGAAACAGAAACTAAGATTATAGAAAGATCTCTCTTCATGCTTTTGTACTGGAAAAACAAAATGCCTGGGGAGAACATGCACTGCTTATAAGGTTTTAAGAAATACTTAGTGTGGGTCAGTCAGCCGTGGGCAGGGGCTTGGCTGATGCAAGTTATTTTCTGTCAGAAACAGCTTTTAATTTTCTGCTGAGATTCCACTGAAGCCTGACTGAAACAATTATTTAGGAGACTCAACATATATATAACCCTCCCAGAGTAAATAGGGCCCTTTGGTGAAAAAGGACCTTGGGGGAGGGAGCTTTTGCAAATCATAGCAGCTTCACGGTTGCTAAAAGGCTGCAACCAGACTGTGAAACTCACTATAAATTTATAAACATGCCAGTCAACACGAGTTTCACCCCAAATCACTGCAGTGCTGATGGAAAACAGGATTGTCACTTAAATCCGCTTTTAAATCTCATTTTATGTCTCAACTTTTTTTTTTGGCTCCATGATCCCTGGCAAGTGACGCTTATTACTGATAGCTTTGGGCAACTGGAAATTTACCCACCTGAGTACAGAAGATACTAAAGGAGTGCTGCCAAGTGCTATTTAAAATTGCGAATATTTTACAACCAAGGCCCCTGTCCACATCACAAAACAGCACAGCATCAACACTAGTATCTTTATTCTTGGTATGCTTTTGTGTACTCTGAGTTGTTGTGAATGCTTAACACCCCAAATTTTTTAAAGAAAAAGCCTTTTGTGAATTTGTAGTATGAGCAATGTTTGAAAAAAGATAAAGAATAAGGATCTGTTAAGTCTTATCATAATTTAAGAAATTCTCCAGTTTTCCAGTTTTTATTCTACAAAGCCTCAATGCTAAGCTGAAGACATTTAACCATTTAGTTACACAACTGGCAGTTCATCCAGATGTCATCCAAATGTGGGAAACTCAACCGCTGTATTTTGTAGCAGTCCCCATCACCAATATTGCTCCAGGAGAAGCTCTCCAGCCTCTGTACTTTCTCCCTTCCCTCCCGCTCCCCAAGATCTGCCAGCAGAACCAACTGGCCCTTAATATTTATTTATTTGCCTTGGCAAACAAGCAGATGAGCTCCGTCCCTTCACCTCTTCTGTGGTAAATACAACTCCAGCAGTTTCCATCTCCACACACCACCATTCTTGTTTTGATGGAAACAGAAAAGGCTGCTGCAGCTTTTTAAGCTGAGAGGATGCTCTATATGTAAGGAATCCAGTATATTTGTTTCTGGATCATCACTTGTTTGGAATGTGCATGACAGGGCTGCAAAACGGAAGCAAGACAAATCAGCTTTCCAGCAAAGGTGTAAATGAAACAGTATGCCTCTAGTATGCTTTAAAGATGAGATGACACTCTAGACTTCGCCCCTTCTTTGATTTCAGTGTGTATTTTGAAATGTGTTGAAGCTCTGGTGGAACTGATAGCAATTTATTAGCATTAATTTATTAGCAGATACTGCCTTTTGGCACAAAAGAGGACAGAAGCCTGGGTTGTTTTTTTTAATATATGCAGAATAATTGCATATCCACACAGAAGAACAAGTTATTTCAGGCGGAGAAAAAGCCTTGCAATGGCAGCTGAAATGTTGAGCTAGTAAAAGAAAATTGTGAAAGGCCTTGGTTACAAGTCTATTTGTGTGTCAAAAATATCACATACATTTTACTTTATAGTTTTATGGATTAAACTACGATGAGGCAATCTCATCTCACCGTTCATCTCTAATGGCCTTTGGCGGTATAGACTGCTTAAACTAACTGAAATCTATTCTTGCAAGTAGTATAAACACTTACTTTATTAGAACTTTAAAGACAGAACTTTCCATTATTTATGATACACCAACTGCCCACTGTAGTAGCCTCCCAGAGTGAGAAATACTCTTTTTATAATGAATGCATATATAAATGGGGAAAATGAGCTCTGCAGGCTTGAAGTACTAACAAACTTGATATATATATATAAACTTAATTTAGATTTTGCCTGTAATGCCATTAAGGTATATGAATTGGTGCAATTTTCCTTTGTGAACAGGTGGCCAGGTTTCATGCAATAGTGGAAGGGAAAATGAATTCTGTAGCTGCTGCCTCTTTTCCGGAGTTGTCTGGAAAGGATTTCTGGCATATGTCTTTTTCTGCTTCGTAAGATATTGCAGCAACTGAAGGCTGTACAATTAATCTCAAGCTCTCATAATATTTTAACCAATACCTTTTTAGTTTAATATATAAAATACTCCCATAGCATGGGAAGTTTCTAATGAAATGTTATAAATAGCTAAAGCTAAAATGTACAAAGATGCAGAGAAGCAGCTCAGATAAGTCTATAATTTGCCTATCAGCCAGGAGACTATGGATGGCATTGCTGAAGTGCTGGGCTCTCAGGAGCAAAAGCACATTTTTGCTGTCTTTACCCTCCTTGACTCTCTGAAATGATAACATCTGTAGGCTTTGCATACTGATTTTTAAATCCATGGTGTGTATGCCTAAGTATAAGCTTCTGCTATTTGTTCTATAAGCAGATCAGATAAAGTGCTTTGAAATTCTACCTGGGGCTGTTAAAATGGTGACAAGTTGTTTTATTTACAAAATTATATGTTAACTCATTGTTATTTTCTAAACTTTGAAATATCTCATGTTAGGTTTGTTTAATCTTCTCAGATAAATATATCTCCAAAGCGCGTTTATTTAAATTGTTTGACTTTTCTTTGCTGATGTTTCAAGTACTCCCACTGAAATACCTGACGGTTCTCTGTGTGCTTTAACAGAAACCAACAAATCTGTTTGCCCAAATGTGGCATCATATACATCAACTGGCCTACGCTCTCTGGGCCTGCAAAGTCTATTCAGTATTCACATGTGCTTATCAATATCTCGCTGCAAGATATGAAGAATTATTTGTCTTCTCCGTGCTGTCGTTTATGTAAGGTTGCTTTGCCCTTAGCTGTTCTGCACCCCATCCCTCTGGCTTAAAAACAGATCACCTGTTTTTGTTATAGAAAGTGTTTGATCTACACAAGACAGTGCAAATTTGTATTCTGTGTATCCTGTATGATTATGAAAAACAAAACTTCTTCCCTGAGGCAAGACACGTTAATAAAGAAACCTCACCCCCCTGTAGTGGATATTTAGACATATAGAACATACCACAAAACACATCAGGTAATTCAGCCTCTGGACTGATTTATAGAAACCCATGTTACTGTCTCACTCAGCTGCTGTGGCAGTGCCTGAGTGCATAAGCAAAACACAGGAAAGCAAAAAAACCCAGACAAAAAGAACAAAGCAGATCCAGAGTGTAACAGATATTATTATGAGAGATAATATATAATTATATAAGAGAAAATATTATGTGGCGGGGGACTCCTGCATTAAATATTAACTAATCACTTAGTTGGGAAATTACAGAGCCTTTGCAGAGATGCAGGTGATCTACCTAATCGTCAGAGGAATGATTAATGACGTTGCTCAGAAGCAGCTGAAAATAAAGTCAACTGCGACTGGGCACGTCATGACTCTGAACACCTGAGCTTGCAGATTCTTAGCACATTTGGCAGTGAAATCTCTGAAGGTTACACAGTTTGCTGGATATATTCTGTCCCAGGGCTACAGGAAGAGAGCAGGATTCCCTTCTGTAATAGCTTTTCCCAGGGTCTCCCCCCGTATCAGGAGGAGACTTGAACATTCATGCGAGTTACAAATTAAACTTCCTGTACTTTTTTCATGTCACTTCTGGAGACAGTTGTGTGCCAAGGAGGATGATGTGTGATTGCTGAAGTCAGGAAATAGTTGTGTATAGGAAAGATAGGAGTACATTATACAAATCAAAGGAAGAGAGTTCGGGCCTGGGAGTTAAAACAATGGATAAAGGGTCTTTAGCTGCCAAAGTACACTTCATTTAGGACGTAAAGAAGCTCATGCTTTCTACAGGCTCACGGAGAAATGTCTTGTGTTTGACACTGGGGTGGATGTTTGTCCTAGTCCTTGGTTAAGAGTCTCAGCTCTTGGACTGGGTAATAATCAAATGTCTAACAACCCCGGCGACAGGTAAGGTTTGAAACCTGTGACTGTCAGGATGCTCATGGAGCTTACTGTGCACTTCAGCAAGTGATTCCAGGGGGATGTTAGTCCATCTGTAAAAGAGTAAGTTTGTGATAAAGACATCAGATGATTTAGATTTATATCTAGTAGTTTTAATGAAAAATGAAAATACCCTGCATGATGAATTTTCTTATCTTTGGTTCTAGAATGCCTTTAAAAACGTAGGGAGTTTCGCTGTAAGGTTTACAGAGCCAGTTTGTCACAGTTTAGAAGTCACAGCACTCTGGCTCCTGGTTGAACCTTACTAACGCATGCATGAAACGTTGCTTAGTTTAGACTTTGATTACAAACGACTTTCCCCAAGTTCCCAAAGAAGTTTCCTTTTCATACTCCTTTTGTGAAAATTTTCTTTTGACGTTTGCATCCTTCAGTAGCAAGAAAAGCTCAGAAAGAAATCCTGCATGTGCTGAACATAGCAGTCCTTTTTGCTGTTGACCTTAGGAGTGCAAAGATGCTGCCTAGAATTTTAGCAGTAGTTTTAAACCTGTCATGTTATTATCTAGTCAGTAGAAGAAAACCAAAATCCTCTTCTGACTAAAAAACATGATGCCAAATAATGTTATGCTGTAAATTCTGCAATGATCTGACCTATTGCATTAGCCATTTTCTGTCTGTCCTCTCTGCAGCAAGGTAGTGTGTGGCAATTAAAAAAAAAGGTGAAGGGCAGAAGAACATTCTCATGTAATCATCAAAAGAGTGTTGCTCCTAAATTATGTGTAGCCTGTGTTGGATGTACATGACATGGTATTTTACTTTTGAATACAGTAAATTCTGTTTTCAGCATTCATTTAGCTCTGCAGTATCACGGTGAAAAGAGCTGTAAGTCCACTTAGATAGAAAGGCAGTTGTAACACAGTTGAAAAAAGGAGATTCTGACGTATTTTGTTTCAGGAGTTTTTGAACAACCACTGTGAGGGACTATAACATCCCACTTTCACTTTAACAGTACCCATTCATTTCCACACACGGGATCTAACATATACCTCCTTGCCCTGAGGTAATATTTATTGTTGTGGAAAAGCATCGTTTTCATTTGTCTGTCTCTTTGATAGGCTCATCCCCTGTGTTGATGTAACTGTAAGCACTTACAACGTGTATTCTCTTTTGTAGAGGTAATAAATACAGGCAAATCTGAGGAATGAGACCATTGCTCTTGTATTCAAAATCTTGCAACACCAGTCCCTTATGAAATGTTCTAATCATGTGCATTTATGAAATAGTTTTCTTAAACAGTGTACTCAGCTAATGCTTTGCATGACCTTTAAACAAAGTAATGCCCTTGTGCTGGGTTCGTTACCAAATGAAAACATGCAGCATGGCAGGATTCTCTGAAAAGCTTTGAGAGGTTCTAATATAGATTGAGCGAATCTAACATGACAGATGCCCATTCTTCTGTGCTGGGGAAGTGAGAATTCATGTTTTATTTTTGAGAAGTTTGACATGCCAAAACATCTCTGTCAGTCTCAACAGTGTAACGAATGATTTAGCTTGTTCTCCTCTCCTCTGTTTTTATTTATATATATATATTCACGTTGTAACAATTATGTGCTGTTCAATTCCTGTTTGTCAAAAACATAACTCGTTACATGATTAGTCTGTTAAATCTCTGCATGCATGTCTTCTATTACTTTGTTTATATCTTAATATAAATACAAGATATTATATCTTAATAGGCCATATCCATTCCAGATATACTCAAATAAGGGCAATAGAATGAAATCAAATGAAATGAGTGTTGTCTGGCAAGTGGAGTGTTAGAGAGGTGTGCAAGGAGCCAGGTCTATATCTTCCATTAGTCCGAAATAATGCCTGCTATCTGACTGGATGACTTGGCAGAAACAGGATGATCGTAGCTCTTACTCACCGAGCACTTAGGACAGGCGGCTGTACTTTACGTGTCTGTTCCCAGGTGCAGCAGGTTATCTGTTCTAAATCTGAATTTATCTGAGTGTCAGTTTAATATATGAGACCTTAGCGGTAAAGATGGGCTTAATGTTTCCATACAGATGGCATCACTCAAGGGTGGAAGCTGAGCAGAGTTCTTGGCATTGAAGTTGAAAATGCCAAGCAGTATCTGTGTCTGTGATAACTCTCCCCCAGAACTCAGAAACCATAGCTTTTATAATAGTGTTGGGAATTTGTAAGATGCTTTCAGATCCTATGCAGCCAGTCAGCCAAACTCCAAATTTCTGGTATCACACAGGACCTATTTTCTTCTGTAGTATGAATGTGTAGTTTTTCAGCAGGACCTCTAGAAGTTCTTGTCCTTAGTGGGCCTTAGTGGGTCTACAGAAGCTTTTCAGCATGAGCAAGGAAGTGAGATTTTTTTTAATCATCAGCAAGGAAGTGGTTCTTTTGTTTTGTTTTTTACAATAAGCAAGGAAGTGTTAGTTGGTTGGCTGGGTTTTTTTTTGGTTTTTTTTTTTACCATGATTTAGGAAATGGTTTTTTTTTACCACAAGGTAGGAAATGAGTCTTTTTTCAACAGGGAGCAGTTACCAACTTCTGCAGGTAGAATTTCCTCATCCTCTGCAGTGTTCTTCCATATAAGTTCTGGAAGGGTCAGAAATACTGGTGACGTGCATATTGTGTGCCTTATGGCTTCAGGATATGCTCTGCATCAACATTTCGTTGAACACTTTCCCATCATCTGTATTGAATGGCTTCTGTGTTATAGAGACCACTAAGATTATAGCCGCCATAGGCAGCAAACATCTCTCTGAGTCAGAGCATAATGGCATTACAAGGTCTGCAACAGCTGCTGCAGAGATATATCTGTGACTCATCTGAAATCCTACTATGAATAAAGCACTAATCCAGCATCATAGTCTATTCTACTGGCCAAAGAAAAATGCTAAATATAAATAAATCTGTAACAGAATGCAAATACAGTGGAAGGTTGGTAAGATTTCGGAGAAGTCAAAAAGCTCTATTATCCCAGGAAAGGAAAATTGAAGGGGAAACAAAAAAAGCATTTTCTCTAAGTGTTCCATTTCCACTTTTCTTTTAGTTCTCTGGAGGTACCAGCATCTTGTTAGACACCATGACACTAATCTAATGTTTATCTGAGAGAAAAAGATAATTGAAATGTAGATTGCCAAGTGAAATCACTTACTATTACATCAGATGTTTGGAAATTAGAGTAGATTATTCAGATTTTGAAATACCGAACAGTATTTACCATGGGTGAAGTTTAACTAGTTCATCTCATGTCAGCTGCAAAAGCTCCATCAGCTCCAGTTTTCACTGTGTCTCTTACCAAGCTGATTTAATGTAGTTAGCGTATAAATATTAGTTTCCTCTAAGCCAAAAAATATTGCTTTGTATATTCATTTTATTCTCAAATATTAGCCTGCTGACAAGGAGGTTATTCCTACTCAGAGAAATACTTGCTGTAAACTTAGGTCTGGAGAGATCACCTTGTCACTTTTCCCTGCAGTGCTCTGGAACAGGCTGAATTCAGTGTTACTGAATGTAAAGATCAGAATGGGCAGAGCTGAATATGGCTTGTGCAATGTCTCAATTTTAATAAGGTTAGTTGTGGCTTTAAAACCCACTGAGATGGTAATCTATTTATCTTTCAGCAATACCAGGCACAGCTGCAGTGTTCTTAGTACCCAGAGAACCAGCCAAATTGGACTCTATGCAGAGCTGATAAAAGGAGAAAGTGTATTTTACCAAAGATAAATGCAAGAAAAACAGGAAAGAAATTTATATTTTGCTAAATGGGGTGCTTTTTTGGGAAAGGGAAGGGAGAAAAGTAAAGGCACCGCACCCTCTGTTATGGAAGAGCAGCATGTGTCTGACTGACAGCATCCCCTTTTTATTTACTTGTTTTCTTCACTAAGCTAAAAAGCAGACATGAATTTAGCTCCAGATAATGCCTCTCATTTCCTGCAGTGATTTCCACAATTGTCTCTTTACCAGTAAAATGTAGCTGATAATAACTTTGGGTAACATTTATAAATAAAATTCTTAGTTTAGAACAAATTAGTAATTTTGCTCACTTTTAATTTTTCTCTATTAAAGGGGTAAATATAGAAAGCTAAGACAACTTTTAAAAATAAGAATTTATAAAACTATGTGTTATTTTACATCCTTACTAAGTGTTTCCTGTGTACTTATGGAGAAGCTGTGGAGTGAGTTGACTCTAATGCCTGGCAATGTGGAATGGTTACTCAACGTGCAGTGATCAAACACAAACTGCAAGGGGCTCATAAATCAGAGCAATGACTCAGTATTCAGGGCATGATCTTTGCCTTCCTTTCCTTCCCCAAAGAAAATGTAGCGATGAGAAGAAACTGATCCCTTTCTCCCAGAGGGAAGGAGTGGAGAGGAAAAGAAACCTGCTCAGGTTCCCACGGGCTCCCTCCCTGGCTCTCAGTTCTCTCTCTGAGTGTGGCTGGCAGCTTCACTCCCACCACTTTTGCTCTTACTGCCTTCCTCTTCCTCATGGGAACTGCCTGGTACCACCTGGGAAGAAAACTGCAGCTTCTGCTACAATTTCCATGCTAGGGTGTCAAATATGTTCTATCAGTGTGACCACAGGCCACCCCTGGAAAGCAAAGATAGATGCTTCTCCAAAGGAGAGGCTGAAGAGTCGTACGAACGCGCTGGGTTGTAGCAGTGGATGAGCTGTGTCCACAGTCCACAGCGCCACTCCAAGAAGTGTTTGCTTGCACAAGGCTGAGGCAGAGGCTGCGAAAGCTGGATCACTTATTTTGACGCATGAAGAGTCAAGATAAAACCAAGGAGACACATACACTAATTGGATTCTCGTTGGCTGCATGGAAGTGTTATCTCTACTGGCTTTGTGATTAAATCGTTCTGGGGATAGGGATGCTGTCATTGAAAAAGCACCTGTTATAAACTGCATTTGATAGGTAATAAAATTCATATTGTCAGTTGAAGTCCCTGACTTTGCACACAGAGCTGAGAGTGAAAGAAGCAGTCATGAGCTCATCCTTGCAATCTCTGACCTGAACAACAACTTTTGCGTGCATAAAATGAGGGTCTGGTTTCAGTCCTGTGCATGAAAATCCTCTGTTTCTGTGGAAGACAAATAGCCGATTGTAATGCTGCATGATTTTTGAAAACAATATATAAACTGCCAGAGGAAAAAAAAAATCTTAGTGGCAACAATCATCTTATTATGTATGTTCCACGCATGATGATGGCACAGCAGCGAAAAAGCAATTGTGAGTGGTCATTTATTAAACTGAAGTAGGACATTCATTCATAGCATAAAGGAGAGTATTGGGAACCCCATGAGATGCTGGTAATCACTTTTACAAGAATTTGGATAGAAAACTCATTCATTCCCCATTCTGAAGCACTTATGAATTATTCAATTAATCCTGTCTGGGAAGATAAATGTCACATGCAATAGGAGTACATGCTATGGTATTTATTAATTTAATTAAATGTTTGACAGGCTTCAAATTTGCTTTTCCAGACTGCCAAATATTATTGTTTTAGTTGCTGTATTTTGCTTCTTATCTGTGAGTTTACAAGAACCACCCCCATCTGTGTTTCTACTTGACAAGTTTTGTGAAATGAATCAATTAAAAAAATGTTTGATGTTTTAAAAGTCTATTGTAGACATTCTGTCTCAGATATTAACAGTATCTGTCAGCCACTAAATAAACATAGCTTATCTGGACTCTTTTCATGCCTTGGAACACTTTCATTAGATCTTAAACTTTATTTTTAATCTAAGTTTTAAGGTGACAGTGCTGTAAAGTTCAAGCTGATATGTGTTTATGAACTGTTAAAAATCAATACATTTGATGAGCAGTCTGGCAAAGTACTGAACAAATCCTCATTATCCATTTGGGTGAAGAAAGTTTGGCTGATTTTAAAATACTTGCTGGAGTACCACGCAGTGCCTTGTGGCACAGGTTACTGCTACATCGTGCTTTGGCTCAGGGCTGCAGTCTTCAAAGCCCAATGCATTTGTCATTCTTTAAATCAGTCCATGTGTTTTTACAGACAACCTATTTCACCATGAAATACTTGGTATATTGGTTCAAAGCCACTATTTATATGGTTAAAGTGAAGATGTCATTGCTCTAATGAATGCCTTTCTTACTATAATTGTGCCTTGATTACAGTGGGGGCAAAAGGGATCATAGACTTGTAGAATGGTTTAGGTTGGAAATATCACCTAGTTCAAAGCCCCCTGCCATGGGCAGGGACACCTCCCACTAGAGCAGGTTGCTCAAATTCCCATCCAGCCTGGTCTTGAACACTCCCAGGGATGAGGCACACACAGCTTCACTGGGCAACACGTGCCAGGATCTCACCACCCTCACAGAAAAAAATTCTTCCTAAAATCTAATCTAAATCTACCCTCTTCCAGTTTGGAGCCACTACCCCTCGTCCTGTCACTACATGCCCTTGTAAAAAGTCCCTCTCCAGCTTTCCTGTAGGCCCCCTTTAAGTACTGGAAGGCTGCTGTAAGGTCTCCCCAGAGCCATCTCTTCTTCAGGCTGAACAGCCCCAACTTTATAGCAGAGGTGCTCCAGCCCTCTGATCATCTTCATGGCCCTCCTCTGGACCCATTCTAAACAGGTCCACGTCCTTCTTGAGCTGAGGACTTCAGAGCTGGATGCAGTACTCCAGGTGGGATCTCACCAGATGAGAGTAGAAGGTCAGAACCACCTCCCCCGCCCTGCCTGCCGTGCTTCTTTTGATGCAGCCCAGGATATGATGCAGTGAAGAGCTTATATTACACAACAAAATGGGACATGCCTTTTACCTGATGCAATTTTTCTTCTGCAGTCTTTTACTCCATCCCTGCAGCAGACACTTGAGTGGCCAAAGAGCAACTTTTCTGTGTTGGGAGCTCCACCATTTCGCTTGTCAAAGATCTGAGGATTGCTCAACCTGACACAAACCCTGTCTCTGGGACAGCAAGGTGAGTTGGCTGAGAGTCCCTGTCAAAAATATTTATCTGATGGCATCACAATGTGAATGCACCTGGTTATTCTGAAAGTATATGGGGGAGCATGTATATCAGGACAATGCACCACCGACATAACCATGTAAGCGTCTAAGTGTTAATCCACCTGAAAAGAAAGTAAAATAACTGAAAAAGTAGAGTATGTGCAATAATCAGTTTTAGTGATCTCAGTTCAAGAAAAAGTACGTTCATCATTAGAAGGAAAAGACAAAAAGAAATGCATCTTCAAATAAAGTGCTGTTTATCAGAGATAGAAGAATTACAAAGTAAGCATTCTCTGAGCTGTACATAGAGCTGTGATGCTGTAATTATATGTTGTTCTCTGGAAATTCTTATTTCTGTGGAGAAGAGGAAGGGAATGATGGATGCTTTAATACAGCAATAGCTTTTCCCCTTGTGTTTACAAGTATGCCTTGAATTCTCCTCCTGGGTGTTACATCATTATAATTCCACTTGACCTGAATCTTCCTTGCGTATTTTGATTTTACGACACCATTAAGTTTATTTGGCAATGGAGTTATTTTCATCCTAATTACTTCTCTTGTCTGTGTTTGTTATTTTTACAAAGTAATACAGAAACTAGAAAGAAAGAAAAAACCCAACCAACCAACCAAGCACCATAGAAGTCCCAATATTTTCCTAATGTTTTATTTTGTTTAGCCTAGCAACTCTCTGCTGTGAAACATACTGGTGGTCAGTGTTGGACCTGGCAGGCAAAAGTCTGAGTTACCAGTTAGGTGACACATTAACCAAACTACATTTTGTAGTTTTGTAGATGCATAGTATCCAGCTTCACTGAGCTTATAATATAGGAAATTTGGGTCACACTTTATTTGCTACAGAAGGACTGAAATATTCTTAGGATTTTTCCTACTCTATTTTTTTCCCCACCAGAACACCAACATCTTGCTGAATGGGTGCTTTTTACAGAAACATTGCTTCAGTTACCTTTATTTGTCTTTTCCTCCCAACCATGGGCGTTATTGGATGCATCTGGTCTAGTAAGCATTTTTAACAAGGTGTTAATCATGTATTTTCTAACCTTGCCAAATTTTTATTTATCTGTGTTTGCTCCTTGTATCTGCTGTTGTTTGGTGTTTAATTAACTTACCTTATGGAATACTTCTCAAATTATTTCTGCTAGCAGGGATAATAATTCATCCAGATAAGCTTTCTTTTGTAAATTAGAAGATATTAAAGAAATTCACGTCTCAGTTAATAGTAAAAGATACGTTGTTTTCTTCTTTTGTCACTCCAGGCCATGTATTCCAACACAATGAATGAGAACTCATATCTTCCTTTTTTAAGACAGCATTTTTTTCCAGCCCTTCACATCTGAATGTCCTAGAGCACAGGAGAGAAACTGGTCAAATTAGTCAGTTGATTTGTTTTGGCTGTTGATTCTGCTTCTTTTTTTGGAGGACACATTTGAAGTTTATACACTGCTGTATAATTTTTTTTCTCCTTTCCTAGACCCACTTTATATGGCAACTTCTCTTTCCTCTGAAAAATTATTTTACTTTTCATCAGTTTCTTCTTTCTTGAAATATAGTTACGGACTATACTAAATGAGAAAGAAAAACAAATGCTAAGTGAAAAATTAAAGCCTCAGTCTAGAAATTCAGGATCCACATGAACTTCAAGAGCAATGATTTTGCCTTATCTCCTGTCTTTGCCTACATTGCTCTTTTATGACCAGAGAAACTAAGGTAATAGGATAATGTTAGTCTGTCTCTCAAACATAGTGGTAGTAGCCATAACACTGAAATTCAGTTGCATTTTAAGCCTTTTGTTTTCCTTTTTCCCCCCTTTCTTCTTTCTTTTTATTTTTTTCCTTTTATTTTATTTTTTTTAAGCTAAATGACCTTAGAAAACCAATGTCCAGAAATGACTGGGAATCTGATTGCATCAAGGCTGACTGACCAAACTCTGCCCTCAGCAGTTCCAGTTCAAAACATTTGTTCCTTCCCTTAGTCTCAGCAACCCCCCTGCCCCCAGTTTCCCCCTCTTGCTCTTGTCGTACCATTTCAAAGTCTTTGAGCATCTAACATGAACAATTGTGGCAGAGATGATAAAAACCAAGTCTGAGGTTTTCTTCTCCCCTCCCTTTTTTGGAAAGAAATTCTTTTGCACTCCTGCCTTGCATTTTGAAAGTGAATAGGATATAATTTAAATTCTATTGTACATTGTTCTGTCAAGAGATATTTGAATTTGCAGTTTAATTGGGCGATTGGCAGTGTAAAATAAAAAATATTTTTAGATAAGCTTTAAAAATCTGATTAAACTGGTTTTATAATTGCTGATGTGTCATGAGAGGAGATTAATATTAGACCCACTCTTCTATTTTTGGCTGCTTAGTTTCTAAAAATACTGTAAACTCTCCTGCCACTATGGCAAAGAATTGCAGTTATGTTTTAATGCCACCCTTGAAAAGATGTGGCTTGGTTTTTTGGTGGATTTTTCCACCCCCCTTTTTTGCATTAGGAAAGGTCTTGCTACAAAGCACTGCTTTCACAGATGAAAGATAAGCACGAATGATACAGAAGGTGTTCTGTCTGTATTGCTGATGCCCAGCAGAAGAGGAAGAAAGCAGAAGAAGACATTGCACATTGCATCGGCTCCTCCGGGATTAGAACAGAAACCTTTATCTTAACTGCCAACTGCATCACAGGAGCAGATTTCTAGTGCTTGATTGCACCTTCTTCATTCTTTAGGGCTTGTTTTGTTTTCTGGGGGAGTGGTGTATCCATCTTCCTGATGGAACAACTGCTACTGAACTTAGAAGCTCTGGGGTCCCAATCCATGATTCTCCTCACTGCAGTCTGTTTCTCTGGTGGGCCCAGCACAGGGAATAGGGGAAAAACAGTTGAAACTTGGCTGTGCTTTCATTCTCTCACTTCCTTTAAGCCTTTTCTCTTCAGTATCCCACATTCAGGAGCATGGTTAGGGATTTTTTTTTCTTTTCATTCAGAACAATTTTAGTAGTTCTGGTTCACTAAGTCGTTCCTTATATCTGAAAGATGGCAAGTGTGCTTCAATTGGTTCTGGAGGGGATAATATATCTCTGTAATGACGATAACTAGAAAAACTGGAAGAATTTTTGGTTTTCTACCTTTCACTTTTTTTTTTTTTTNGCCTTCCATTTTTGCTACAGGCTCTAAAGTGAGCAGAGATCACGATGTGCTAGGAGCTCTCAGTCACTAAGAAATTCAGTCCTCAGTGATACCACCCTATCTTGTGAGCCAGCAATAAAGTCTATGACATTCAATTCAACTGTTAACTTTCAAGACAGTAAATGAATCTGTATAATTTTTCCACTTTAGTCAATAAGCACAGTTGCTAGAGGTTCAATCTTCTATATTGCTTTAACTTTCTAGATTAGCTGTTTCATTCTAACCAGCCAGTCATTCTTTCTTGGCATCACACTCACACTTCCTCCATCTCCCATTCCCCAAAGAGATCTATATTTAAATATTGAATTAATGTTAAGTAAGGAATAATTTGAAATGTCTAGGAAATTAAATTTTAAACGCTGATCTAAGCTCTTCCCTCTATATTACCCACTTTACTCGAAGCAATCCTGTGCCATCTTGCATCGTGCACAGCCACAGATTACTGGATTGAATGCATGGTCATTAAAGACAGGATGGTGAGAGAAAGAGAAGGATGCCCTTGAGTGGTTTTTTTGCCTGTTGGCTCCCCAGCCACCATGACACCAGGCCTGTACTTCACTCTGCAGAAAGACACAAGCTCATATGGGTCTGTGGTCAACCTCACGTTACCGTCTATGGTATTCTAGCTACCTTTTTTCTCACTACCCACAATCAGTGTGCAACTTCAGGCTTAATATTGTTTGTTTTCATGCACTTATTTTCCTAATAAATACTATGAAATGCACATCTGTAGACATAATTTCTGGAGAAAAGGTCAAATGTCAAACAAAGCTGCTGAGAATTGGTAGCGCCACAGGCTGACAGGAGGGGCAAAGTCTATCAAGCCTTCTATCACTGCAAAAACTGTAACAAATTGTATTATTTCATTATTCTGATATGATTGTGTCATTTTTATGGTATTGCTGGTGGTCCTGGACCGTTTCCATGTAAATATGGGTGTAGTTTTCCAGAGCAGCTGCAGTTAAAACCTGCAGTTTTTTTACCCTGCTTGCTGTGTACCAACAGCAAAGTTAAGATTTAGGGTACCCTTATGTTTCTCCTCCTGTTATTTCCTTGGGAGTAGAATTTATGATTGCAGCGTTATGGCTGTGGGTGTGTTGCAGGGAGAGAGTTTGATCCAGCCAAAGGGCAGGGAAAAGCAGTGCCATTAACCTGACCCAGATATAAAGTGCAACTTCATGCAACTTGCAGGAGCAGCTGAGCAAAAGAGGTGGCATTGTTTCCTTAAGTTAGACTACTTATCTATTTTAGCTATTTGGGGTAGCTATTTTTCATTTGTTTGGCAGCATAGAGCTACAGCTAGGTTTTACCAAATGAAAACAGAGAGCTCCAAATAGCAAGTGGAAGAAATTGCACCTGCGACTAAGTGTCACTGTAAAGGAATGTGGCACCTTGCTAAGGTAACATGCAATAATATCCACCAGTCCAGGTTGATAAGATCCAATTTCCAGGTTAATTCTCTGGGCTCAGACTCAGGGCCATTCCAGGCTGTCAAACAAAGATTTTAGACCTTTCAAAATAACTATACCCTGAGTGTACTCTTCTGTTTAGTTTAAAAGTTAGAAGTCAGCCTTTGCATCAGGTTATTTTCATACCTCTGCTCTAATCACTCTGTGGCAACCTGTGCTTGGAGGGGACCACAGTAAGACCAGGATCTGGGAATTTTTGTACCTGCAGAGTATAAACTCCTTTAGATGTCTAAAGAAATTAATCAATGACAGAGGGCTGACTACTTTAAATCATCATGCTTTTTCTTTTTTCCTACGTTTACCAGGTGAACAGAAGGAATCAAGAACCTCTATGAGATATAGGTATTTCCAAGACTTTCTAAAGAGTCAGCACAGGTCCACATTTGCTGTACACTCTGGAAATCTGATCTCAGTCAAACATTTTATTAGTTTGCAGCAGATTGAACAACTGCGTTACTGGGAACCAATTCTGCTTCTCAACAATTCAGCTTTTTCAATTTCTAGCTATACTTATTTGAAGTAAAGGCTGTCCAGGGCAGGCTCTTTTTGCTCTGTGGGTGGTCAGAAACGTGCGCAGTGAGGTATCTTAGAGAAAGTTTTACCTCTTTACTTTCAGCTACCCCCATCTTTTAAGAAGCTAGTCATAAACTTTGTGGGGTTTTTTTTTTGGTTTTTTTTTTTTTTGGTTTTTTTTGGTGATTCAGGCTTTCAGACAGATTCTGCACAAGCTTGGAAGCAGTTTACTTTCAAAATGTTGTGAAGAGCAAAACTTCTGCTCAGATTGCATCTGAAAGAAGAGGACTTCAGCCTCAGGCACAAGCGTCATGGCACAGCTCGGAAGCAGAAGGGCACACTGGGAGTTCTGCAAAACCAGCATCCCTAAGCACTGGGGTGTGTGAACTTCCTGATGGCATAAAAGTACTGTGATGTATTTGATAAAAGCTTTAGACCAAGCAGGATGATGGCATGAAATTGCAATGTTACTCAAGAGTTAGCAAAAGTGGCAAAAAGGACCTTTACGTGGAGTGCATTACTTCGGAGATGGGATAAATGTGGATGGAGCTTTTATTTTCTCTCTAAACTTTTTTTTTTTTTTGTAATATGTATTCCGAAAAAGGAGGGAAGAAATGGGGGCAAATGCTGTGATTCATTACGTAATTCATTTTCAGGAGCAGCAGAGAAAATATCTGCTCACTTGCTTTCAAAGAAGACCACATATCAATATGGATATCTCTAATTCAGTACTGGGAAAGATTGTTTATTGCATTATATAGACAGAGGTTTTGAATTTTCAGAGTGTGGACCACATTCAAAGAGACTGCACAACCTCTTCTATCTTCAGTCTCAAGTGAATGGTTTTCTTTGTATTTGCAATTGAGAACGTCCCTTTGATAGTCACCACATATAATTAGGTGCAATAACATTAGAAAAGAATGCATGTGGGTTTTTAAACCTTAAAAAATATTAAAAAAATTACTCTGTGTACTTCTGCACACAGGGGCTTATTTATTTAATTTCCTTCTCTCTTTTCCTTTGCTCTATCCCCTTCTGCTTACCAGTTAAAATAAAAACGAATGAATGACTAACCAGCTCTCTGCACCTTGGAAATCTCTGTTGGAAGGAACTTCAGGAAGGAAACGATATTTTGGCTTTCTCTTTTAATCACTGTACTGACTGTGCTTAGGAAAAATTTAAGGTCTGTTTTGGAAAGATTAATGTAGGCAGTTTCGTTGACAACTTAAGTCATTAATTACATTGTGCTCACTTAAATTTCAGCAGGTTCATTTGAGCCCCTAACCATGCTTTTCATTTATGTGGTTAATTCAAATCAGAGCTTTATGTGTTTCATTACATGGTAAACCACTTCTCCACTTCTGCTAAGCACACAGTAGCACACCTTTGAGCACTACCTTGCTCCTGCTGTGTGTCACTTTTGTCGTGGATGGAGGGATGGACCTCACTTGTCAAGAGAAGCAGTGATACATTTATTGGTATAAAACGGATTTAACAAAATATGGTGGTAAATGTGAGACTGTTTTAACAAGATTTGAGATCATGAGGCACACTTGGTTATTTACTGCACAGAGGACAGGGTCAGACAGAGCTGTCAGGGGCACCCTCCCGTTGAGTCATGAGCTTTGGAGAGGACCCCCTTTCTTTCTAAACTCTTTCTCTGAGAGGAGTCCAGGTGTGGCTGGATCCAGTCCTAGCCCCAGGCTTGGTCAACGGTTTATGTCTAAAAGATTGTATGTGCGCAATCAATCCTGTAGATGGCTTAGCTAAGGTTTCAAAGTGTAACATGCTAGTAGTCACTTACTGAGGATCTGTTGCAGCATGGAGTCTCTAAATCTCGAGAAGTAACTTCGAGTGGGCATCCCTGCTCAAGGGGAGATTCTGGTGTGCAGCTCACTGTGCAGGAAAGCTCAAGGGCTCTTGGTCTGTGCAGTATTTATGGGAGTAAGATGATTGACTATAGTCAATGGATATTTGCATATTGACCACAGTACAAGCACTGCGGTTAGGTGGGTGCACTGCTCAAGTTAGCCCTTGGCTATTGTGTTATTATCTGTCTCCCCCAAACCACGTTGGGCCAGATCGTGACTAGATCCATCACAGGTGATTATCGCTTGGGCAGGGTTATGGGAGATAAATGTGGGGTTGGTGCCCGGAGGAAGCACACCGTCACAGCTTCAGAGGACCGTCTTTCCCTCTGGGTTTTTAGCATCTGGAAAACACTAGCGCACATCATGCAAGTAAAGAAAATTTACATAGCTTTCTGCAAAAAATATCTCCTTCCTTTCCAAGAGGTTTTTAGGTCTGATTGCTATTTAAAAGTAAAATCTCTCTCTCACCCATGTCTCAAGCACATGAGCTGCTTGCAGGGAATCTGTTGGAAATTGCAGTGGAGGAAGAAACCTTCCTATAAAACTACAAAACAACTGCAGTCCCAGAATAGAAATGAGCTCTGGGAAGCCCTTTCTTAGTTACCAGAATTGCTTGCCTTCCTACACTACTTTACAGCAAGACCTGTGTATGCCATGTGCTGTCTTGCACCCAAGAGATGCTCTTTGTGTAGTTAAAAAGAGCCCTTCCTTGTCCAGGGAGAGGGGCGGCTAAGGTTCCCCCCCAAATAATAAAGTAAGACAGAAGTTTTTAAAATACCTATATTCCATCCATTAACTATCCATCATAAGGAAAGATCTGCAGAATCCTAACAGCAACTTATCACGGCTCTGTGGTTTCTGCTGGGAAAAATACATCACGTAAAGGGAATAAAGTGCTTTTCTCTGGTTATCATTCCACTCCAGGCTTTTGTGTCACAGATTGTCTGGCAGACTCTCACAATTGTTTCTTCCTGCAGCTTCTGGAAATGATCTTCCGTTCTCTTCTCTAAAGAGAAATATGCCCACAGCAGAGATGGGTTTTATTTGCTGTATTCCTTTGTATTTTTCCATTTTACCATTAACTGACTTTTAGCTCTCAATCTCTTTTGTGTGTATGAACATCATTTCTGTCAAGACTTGTACAGTGCTCCAGGTAATTGTTGGTATGCCTGAAATCTGTGTCCTATTAATGTATTCGTATTGTTGTCAAATCTTTGATAATCACACTGCATCTGAGTCACCCCACAGACTGCACTGAGTCAAATGACAGTGCACTTCAATAGTGCAAATCTGACTGCACATGAGGAGCTGGAGGAGTGCATAGAGCAGGTCCCAAAGAGGTGGGTCTGGTGCAAAGGTACCTACACAGCTGAAACTGATACTCACTAAATGGACTTCCCTGTTTGATATGTTAGTATTCATCTGTTCAGGCCACCATGTAATCTATGGGAAAAATATCCAAGACCTCTACTTTTGACTTTTGTCATGGTTTTGGCCAATCAGAATGACAAGTGGCCCCTCCTACCCTCCTCTAAGAAAAAGAGAAGAGAGGAAGAGATTAAAGAGATTTATGAGTTAAGGGAAAAAGATAAACTACTTTAATGAAAAGATAAATAAATAATGAAATAATAAATAATTAAAATATATTAAAAAGAAGGGATCGGAAAAAAGTATACAGTATATCCAAAACCGTATCAAGCTCCCAGGATTACGACCACATCACCAGCAGGCATCAGGAAAAGTCCCAGACTGG